>CM053578.1:100000379-100054301 GCA_028646485.1 Cryptoprocta ferox | reverse complement strand
GGGCTAATGCTCTGAACTTCTAGCCCAAATGTTGTCCCCAAACTGTTCTAATGCCAGGACACACTGACACGTCTAGAGCCCTTATAATAAAACTCAAGCACATAAGACATGAAACTCTTCCCTGTGGGGCCACATCCTCGCCTTGCAAGAAACCCAATGGCCTTGAGACTCCCCTCTCGATAGAAATGGCCTTAAATCACCACAGTTCTCACATGTTTAAAGATCAGACTTTGAATCCACTTGCATCTTCTAGAACGGTATCTGTACACACAAAATTCTGCCTGCAATTTTAGGGATTCAAAGGCCAAAAAAGCCCGTACTTGGATGGTTATGGGGAGGAGGAGAGATCCATGACCACAGAGTAAAACCCTTTGTTTAATTGTATTTTTACTATTTTTTAAAGTTTTTTTAAGTTTATTTATTTTTAAGAAAGAAAGAAGGAGAGAGAGTACATGTGCATAAGCAGGAAAGGGGCAGAGAGAGAGAGAGAGAGAGAGAGAGAGAATCCCAAGCAGGCTCTGCGCTCAGCACAGAGCCCAACACAGGGCTCGAACTCACGATCTGTGAGATCATGACCTGAGCCAAAATCGAGAGTCAGACGCTTAACCAACTGAGCCACACAGGTGCCCCAATTGTTTCTTTTACTATTTTTAAATACTTACTCTAAAAAAATTTAAGGTTTACTATATAAAAAAGCATAAAATTTTTATCAAAGTACCAAAACTTGGCACCCACCAGTATCCACTACGAATGTCTCGGTAAGCATCCCTCCAGATTGCTCAGCACTCACCGTTTCACCCAAAGGAGGCTGTCCTACCCACGGGGACCTTCAGTCCGCTTGCTGAGCGTTTCCCCAGGCCAGCACTGCCGTCCACTGGCTTCTTAAAGATATTTGTAAGAGAACTCTAGGCTGACTATCCGAGCAGTGCTCTGGAGGGGCCAAAGCCACTAGTGCTGCAGGGGACAGTAAATGTGAGGCTCCTCTCAGGGGCCACGCCCCGCAGGGACTGGGGGGGGGGGGTCATCCAACAGGACACACGGCAGCAGGTACCTCACGGAAGCTGAGCTGGCCATCAAAGTCCTCGTCCACCTCCTTGATCATGCTCTTCAGGCCCAGGTGGGTCTGGGGCGCCCCCAGCTTCTCCATCATCAGCTTCAGCTCCATCAGGTCGATGAAGCCGTCCCGTCCAGCATCGTACCTGAGGGGATCAAAGGAAGGACGCTGATGAGGGACCGCCATGGCCAGCCGGGACAATGAGACACCCGTCACTCTCCCAAACACGTGCGTTCTTTTGGCCTCATTTACTGAAAAAACGATTCGGTTAGTTACCTGCTGCTTTGCAGCGCCCACCTGGGTCCCATCAGAGGGGACTCCCTTCTCGAAACGCCTTCGGGCTCCGCACAACATAATTCAAAGGGGATCTTGTACTTCGTGGATGTCTTCACGTCTTTTATCTCCTTAGCTAAGCCCTAAGTTTCTTGAGGATGAAGAACGTGCCTGTTTACCTTTACCTCGAGCAGCTTGGGTCTACGAATGCCGGACAACGGAGGAGCGCGGGAGCGGGCCCTGAGCCCCCCCACTACATTCTCCTACATGCTGGCAATTCGAGGACCCTCCTCTTGGGCTCTGCCCCCCTCACTTCCACAAACCCCTCCGCTCCTCCTTCTGGTCTCCTGCCTGTGGAAACCAGTTCCTCCCCAGCGCACCTGTGAAGCAGGCCTGGCCCTGGCTCTCGGGTTCTAAGCTTTGCCCCCTGGCCTGCTCTTCCGGCGTCCAGGTCCGACAGGTCACATCCATGCCAGTGACTGCGGAGAGGGGAACTGGCTTTGACCTGGTGGCCGAGCTTTACCACAGAGCCAGCGCTTCCACTGGCTGCCCCTCCAGCCCTCCCTCTCCCCACTCCCAGTTCTCTGGCCTCACCAGGGTGGGGCGATGCCGGCCCTGCCCTCTACCCCTCAGTGCCTGGGCTATATCCCATGGGAGCCTTCTTCAGCCTTCTGTCCTCTGCTGTCTCCCAATGTCTCCACCCCTGACTTCTCACCACACCCGGGCTGTGACAGGGTGTTCTTGGGGACCCCCCTTGGCTTTCCTCCCTCAAGTCCATCCCATTTTCTGTTCCTGACAGATCCCTTGTTGCTCAGGTATGAATGAACATCTTGCTTTAAAAAGCAAATCCGGGGGAGCCTGCGTGGCTCAGTTGGTTGAGTGTCCAACTCTTGATTTGGCTCGGGTCATGATCGCAGGGACATGGGATCGAGCCCTGCATAGGGCTCTGTGCTGAACATGGAGCCTGTTTAAGACTTTCTCTCTCTCTTGGGGCGCCTGGGTGGCTCAGTCAGTTAAGCATCCAACTTCAGCTCAGGTCATAATCTCACGGTTCGTGAGCCCAATGCCAGGCTCTCTGCTGTCAATGCAGAGCCTGCTTCAAATCCTGTCTCCCTCTCTCTCTCTGCCCCTTCTCCTCTCTCGCTGTCTCTCAAAAATAAACATTAAAAAAAAAATTCTGAGGGCTCCTGGGTGGCTCAGTTGTTAAGCATCTGACTTCAGCTCAGATCATGATCTCTCTTTTTTTAAATTTTTTTTTAACATTTATTTATTTTTGAGAGACAGAGAGAGACAGATCATGAGCAGGGCAGGGGCAGAGGGGGAGGGACACACAGAATTGGAAATAGGCTCCGGGCTCTGAGCTGTCAGCACAGAGCCTGACGCGGGGCTCGAACCCACGAACTGTGAGATCATGACCTGAGCCGAAATCAGATGCTCAACTGACTGAGCCACCCAGGCGGCCCTCAGATCATGATCTCGAGGCTCATGAGTTCGACCCTGCATTAGGCTGTGTGCTGACAGCTCAGAGCCCAGAGCCTGCTTCGGATTCTGTGTCTCCCTCTCTCTCTGCCCCTCCCCCACCTCTCAAAAATAAATAAACATTAACAAAATTTTAATTTAAAAAATTGAAAATTAAAATAATTCTGTCTCTCTGCCCCCTTCATCACGTACACTCTCTCTAAAATAAAAAACAATATTAATAATAAATAAAAAGTCAGTCCATTCACAATAGCCAAAAGGTGGAAACAACCCAGGTGTCCACTGACAATGAATGGAGAAACAAGATGCAGGACACCATACAATGGAACACGGTGTATTTATACGACAGAATATTATTCACAATAAAAAGGAATGAAATTCTGACACGTGCTACAACGCGGACCAACCTTGCTGACATGACGACAGGGCTGAAATAAGCCAGACACCAAAGGGCAGACTCTGTACAGCGGTATTTGTATGAGGGGCCTGGAACAGTCGAATCCGGGAGACAGGTTACCAGGGCCTGGGGAGTGACGCTTTCGTGGGTTAGGGTTTCAGTTTGGGATAAGGAAAAAGCGTGGAGACGGAGGGTGGGGGTGACGGTTACACAAGGGGGTGAATTGCACCGAGCTGTGCGCTCACATGGTCAAGGTGGCAAACGGTATGTGCATTCTACCGCAGTAAAGAACAGATAAACCAAGCAGGCTCCGTGGGGCACTGTCACCCGCCCCACCCTCCCTACAACAAAAGCCCACCATTGTTGGTGCACCCACACCACCCCCGACCAAGGAATGCAGCCTGTGGGCAATGAGACATCTAGCGCTGAGGGCGGCTGGTATTTTTGAGGCCCACGCGCTCAGGCCGGAGATGAGGCCCAGGACGCGTGTGTTCCAGCCACACGCAGCCTCATGCCACTCCTCCCACCCGGAATACACTCCCCCACCCCGCTTTCAAGTGGCCTTTCTGTCCCCTCAAGCTCAAGGAGCTGCCCCCTTTCTTCTCCGATCGCCAACAGCCCCACTGTCTGCCCTCTGCTCCTTGGCATTCGCCACTTCCCGCTGCTGGATGTTTCCTATCGCAGCAGCTCGGTGCTCCCATGACCCCAAACCCTGAAAGAAGGGGGCCACAGTCCTTCCAGCCTGTGACAGCATTCTCCACTCCAGGCCAACCCCACACATGGGGGGATGTGGGCCAGGTCCATGGGGGGCACCTGCAAAGGTCAATCAATGGACCATGCCAGAATGGGCGCGGAAGGAGGAACCAGCAGTATCTGGGCCTGGGAAGCAGAGCACTGCCTTCAGATTACGCATTTGAACTTCCCAGGAACATTCCCAAAGAGCAGCAAGAACGGGGCTCTGTGCGGGGACATGACTGAGCTGGCCTTTAGCCAACACAGGGAAGAGCTTTCTGGCAAAAACAGCCAACTAGAATAAGACCTGGGGTAAGAAGAATGCTTACAAACAGGCTGGAGGGACAGGCTCTGTTACAGGGAGTCCTAGTCAAAATAAACAGGCTTCTTTAGTGTGGAACTTTCCAGAGCCTTCCATATGGTCATCTGAAACCTACCAGAGGGAAACAGAGCACACAGACTCATCTGATCACACAGTCCTCTGCCTCTGGGGACTTTCCACTAGAAGAAGGCACTTGTTGGCCACCTAGCGCTCCAAGGAAAACACTTTGGGAAACACATCTCACTCAATCAGAAGGACGGTGAGTTCAACGCAATGGTGCCCACCATGACGAGACTTTGAATAAATGTCAGTAAGCAACGCACACGGTGTAGGTTTCAACAAAGTTTGCAGACAGCAGGGGCCCCAAAGTGTTGAAGGGCGGTGCACCTCAGATGTGAATCGCTGAGGGCAAGAGCAGAGTGGGTCGGGGTCCCTAAAGGGAACAGCAAAAGCCTAGGTGTGAGAGGGGAGGCCCAGAACGGAGAGAAGACGATGGAGGAGAGGAGAACGGGTCAGGGCGAAGGACCCACCAGGGTTCCCCGCTCACATAACCTGGAGCAAGCACGGCCCCCCCCAGGGGACCCCAGTGGGGCTAAGATTAGGGGCTCACGCACAGGGAGGGGGCTGAGACGTCAGCCTTCTGTTTCTCTTCGGGGGTTCTGACCGACACGAGTCCAGAGGTTTGGAAAAACTGTTTCAAACCTGAAACATTCTCCAGGCCTAAGGAAAGGGACAAATATGTCAGGAAGGGTCTCAGCAAAGTCTGGGAACAGGTTAAAGGAATTTAAAGAAATCTTTAAAAAAAAATTTTTTTTTAATGCTTATTTTTGATAGAGGGAGAGTGCAAGTGGGGGAGGGGCAGAGAGAGAGGGAAACACAGAATCCTGAGCAGGATCCAGGCTCCGCCAAGCTGTCAGCACAGAGCCCGACACGGGGCTCGAACCCACGAACCGTGAGATCATGACCTCAGCCGAAGTCAGAGCCTGAACCGAATGAGCCACCTAGGTGCCCCTAAAGAAATCTTTAAATAGGCAGGCAAAGGTGACCACTTGGGTGAGTCACTGCCAGAAAGCCCGCCACCCCGGCGAGCAAGTCCCAGCCGCTTCGGCGCTGTGCATGTGTCGCGCAGAGGCCATCAGCCTGGCCCAGCAACAGAGCCAGCATGTGCGTGTGGAAGGGACGTCTCCGAAGCCAGGCAGGGAAGCGTGGGGTCGTGAGCTACCACTTTCAGTCCCCGGGACTCAGGGAAGGCCTGCCTCTGTTCCTCCCCGAGGCACTGGCCAAGAGCCATCAGTGTAAGTCCCGGCAGGATTAGAAAGTGACACATCAGTGGCGTCCTCACCACTCCCGAGAAGCGCGTCCTTCACCAGGGCTTGTCCACAGTCACTTCCTTCAGGGCCTGGGTTTGCGAGACATGCAGGAAAAACCTCCCAGGGCCCCTTCGTCATCTTTCTATCTGTCCCTCTCAAAGCACCCGGTGACCACGTGAGCAGTGCACGACATGGGATTCAGAGCGCCCAATAACGAAAACTGGCCTGCTCTGCCGCCCACAACGCATTGTCTCATATTCTAACCCTTTTCATCTTTACAACAGCCCTGTGAAGAATTAATAATAGCCGCCTGTGTTTATGGTTTATTGAGAGCTTACGAAGCGCTGGGCACTGTGCAAAATCACCTCGTTTAATCCAGCAGTGCTGGGAAGTGGTCAGTAGTCACCCCACTAGGTAGAAGCCTGCAGTGAAGCCACTTCCTGTGGATGAGAATAACCTGGGACTCCCGAGGCCCTTGGCTTTCCACGGGAGCAGAGAAGGCAGGGATGATCATTAACTGAATTTATACTGTGGGAGCTCAGGGGGCAGAGAGGTCACTCGATGCCCCAACAAAACAGACCACAATTGTGACCGTAAGATTTACGCCATCTACAATTTATACCTGAAGACTTTGGCAGAAATGATCGGAGCCATGGTGCGGAGTCCCGAATGTGCGTGGATTCTTGGATTCTGAGTCTGGTCTCAAAGCTTGCTGCAAGACTGCTCACGTGCGCAAAGGCACTAATTTCCGACCTAGAGAATTCCGATGTTGCCGCCTGACCAAACACTGGAAGACACAGTCTCACCAGCCAGCCCTTCGAATAAATCCCATCTGGTTTGACCCTCCAGCACTTCTGTAAGGCGTGTAGGACCATTGAGGTCAACTGGCCCAAGGTCACTAGGCCTGCTGAGGGTAACCGGGAGGCCCCCTAGCCTGATCCCCAAGCTCTCACCCCAAACCCCGCGCAGAGCAACCCAGTGGCCTGGGCTAATTTGGGGGGAAATAAAACTTGCTATTCAGGCAGTCCTAACAATGCCAAGTAGTGACAGTTAACGAAGGCAGAGACTAGTCAAAGCTAAGGCAGAGAGAAGAGTCCGGGGAAGTAAGGTATTAAAAAAAGAAAAGAAAGAAAGAAGAAAGAAGAAAGAGAAAGAAAGAAAGAAAGAAAGAAAAAGAAAGAAAGAAAGAAAGAAAGAAAGAAAGAAAGAAAGAAAAAGAAAGAAAGAAAGAAAGAAAAGAAAGAAAAGAAAGAAAGAAAGAAAGAAAGAAAGAAAGAAAGAAAAAGAAAGAGGAAAGAAAGGAAAGAAAGGAAAGAAAGAAAGGAAAGAAAGAAAGAAAGAAAGGCCTTTATCTCCAGAAGGCTAGAGGACTTCATTATCGCATCTCACGGTGGGGGTGGCTGCCGGAAGCTGACAAGGAAGTAGAGATCCTCAAGGCTGGGCCGGGAGGCAAAACCGTCCTCTTTACCCTGCTCAGAGCCCCTCTCCACAAGCAGCTAGTGCGGAAGCCCCTTTAGACAAGGCCGTGTGCAAACTGGCTATCCCACACCAGCGTTTAGGCCTGTGGGAAAGGTGCATGCAGCTGGGATTATTGGTTTTCTGCATTCTGGAAACCTCCTTTGCGTCCTCCCCCGCCCCCGTGAAAATGCTATCACCTTCCGTTGGTTTGGAATCCTGCTCCGTGGAAAGGGAACGGCGCCTGGAACAGCCTGCCCAGGTCAGATCAGGCCCACCTGCACGGAACAGCTGGCAGGGCCACCCGCTGAGACCCCCCCCCCCAACCCTGCCACCAGGGACAGAAGGCCTTTCCCAGGCTTTCAGGGAAAAGCGCAGAGCCCTAGTCCTAGGCCCATCCGGGGCTTTCTTTCTCCCCATCTTTCTTATTGACGGCAACCCAGGATGTTAAAGAAAAACCACCCATCAACTCAAGACCCTGCACCCTGGTTTGCTTCCTGGGGTTTCCTTCCAGCCTCCCCGCTCTGAATTCATGAACTTTTCCCATGGTTTTGCTTTCAAAGGTCCTCAGTCCCGAGCATCTTTATACTCTCCAGGATGTGCCAGGGAGATGGGACTCTGGTCCCATCAGCACCGGGGACAGCCCTGGAGACACAGGCCGGCCTCGACACCCAGCGCTGCCACTGGCTTGGAAGACACTCGGGCTGGTGAGCCCTCTGCAGACTGGGCACCGGAGGCCTGTCTGTGCCCCGCAGGGAGATGACGGGGCCTGCACGCAGCCCCTGGCACCCGGTAAGCAGCAAGGGAGAGGGAGCTGTTTTTAAAAGTAGCGCCTGTCTGGGGCACCTGGGTGGCTCAGACACTTAACCATCCAACTTTGGCTCAGGTCATGATCTCATGGTTTGTGAGTTCGAGCCCCGCATCAGGCTCCTTGCTGTCAGTGCAGGACCCACCTCGGATCTTCTGTTCCTCTCTCTCTCTATCCCTCCCCCGCTCCCACCTGTGCTCTCTCTCTCTCAAAAATGAATAAAAACATTTAAAAATTAAAAAAAAAAAAGTAGTGCCTGTCTGCAGCCATGAAGAGGAAGACAGCTTCCTGGGCTCCTGCTCCGAAGAGGTGCCCACTCTCAAATGGGCCTCAGACAGCTGTCACCGTCTTTAGCCTTCTGGAGGAAACCCAAATCCACAGCCTGCCAAGGTCCCTCATGCAGACCCGCCATGAAGCCTGTGCTCAGGGACAGCCCAGCCCAGCCTGTGTGAGAGGATCGGGTCTCTCCCAGGGCTCACTCAGGAAGGCTCCTTACTGACTGGGGCCGGCACTGGATGGTGGGGTGGGGTGGGGCGGGTCAGGCTGAGATTCCAGACCTGCTCGCCCACAGCACTGTGCCGATGCCCTGGGAGAGCCCCTGGCCTGGCCAAAAGGGGCCCGGTAACCCCTACATTCAACCCACCAAGGGTCTACGAGGGAGGAGACCAGGGGACAGTGGCAAAGGGGCAGGGTTGGGTGTCCAGTGTCCACCCAGTGCCCAGCCCCTCCTGGTTCCCTGAATCACTTGCTCTCTCGGCTTCCACTGTGCAGAGCCCCTGGGTTTTCTTGGTTTTCACCTCCCAGAATAATCCTGCCATTAAGGAAGAAAGAAGCCAGCCAGCCAGCCTTTGTCTGTCCGAGGCTCAGCCACGAGAAACTCCCCAGGGCCCCCCACGGGGGAGGAGGTGGTTCTGGGGAGGATGGCAGCGCCCCAGAAAATGCTTAGTGTGGGAGAATCGCGTCCACTCCAGCGCGCTGGGGCGCCCCTGCTTTTCTTTACATCGAAAGGTCTCGTATGGGGGTGCTTGGGTGGCTCAGTCTGTTGAGCATCCGACTTCAGCTCAGGTCATGATCTCACAGTTCGTGGGTTCGAGCCCCGCGTCGGGCTCTGTGCTGGCAGCTCGGAGCCTGGGGCCTGCTTCGGATTCTGTGTCTCCCTCTCTCTCTGCCCCTCCCCTGCTCATGCTCTGTCTCTCCAAAATAAACAAATGTTAAAAAAATTTTTTTTAAAGAGAGGCCTCGTATGGAAGTCACGCGTGCCTTTTCAGACAGGCAGGCACCGGCTCCTGCGAGTGTGGTCCCCAGACCAGTGGCACCATGGTCACCGGGATTGTCAGACACGTAGATCCTCAGGCCCCGCCCCAGACCTGCAGATTCAGAACCTCCATTTTCACGGCACCCGTGGTGCCTGGCACTTCAGAGTCAGAGAAGGGCACTGTGCCAGCCTATCCCCAAAGCCAGGGGTCTTTCCAGGGACGCTCGCGGTTCTCCGTGGGGGTCCCTAACTGTGCCTGTCCAGATGAATCTCAGGACGCCCCAAGGTCACAGGGCGGTCGTTTCTCCCTCATATTTCCATGGCTGCCCAGTTCTCTGAGTTTTGGTTTCCTATCTTCAGAGGGTCCTCCTTAGCTGTCAAATCATCTGCTCCTCCCTCTCTCCCTTGAGAGAACCTTTCTACCTTCCTTCCTTCCTCCCTTCCTTCCTCCCTCCCTCTTTCCTTCCCTCCAATTTGCCCCAGGCTGGGAGCAGGCCTGGAAATCAGATCTCCAAGTGCAGCGTTACAACTGTGTGCAAAGTAAGAGTAAGCAGACTCTGAAGAAGGGGGTGGGGGGGCACAACAATGACACGGGAACTCTGAGGAGTTAAGTTAAAGCTTGAGCCCAGAGTCTTTGATTTCCAATCAGCTCCTGGCTCGCCCTGATTCCATTCACCTGCTCACTCACCACCGGGCCGCCATCTCCCGGGGGCCTCTCCACAGCTGAAGGGACACAATGACCAGTCCCGGCGGGCGGGCAGACGTACAAAGAGGCTGTTGAACAGCGATAAGGCCGGAACCTGGGGCCAAGCTGGAGCGGAGGGAGGCGGCTGGGACAGCGGAGCAGGAACAACCCGGGAGCACAAGTGCAGAGGTCAGGGAGGGAGCCACTGTCACCAGCCCAGTCCAGAGGTGCAGGGGTGTCCCAGGGGGAGGGGAGGCCCGCAGGGACTTCAAAATGAGCACGGTCAGTTCCTTGTTGGGAAGCTGCAGCGATGGGGTGCCTCCCCTTAGCTTCCAACTCTTCCTATACAAGCCGTGAGAGGCCAGGAAACAAGACCAGGGGGGTCCCCTGGAAACCTCATTCTCCCGGGAATTCCCAGGAGCCTTGTGGATCCTGGGGGACGGCTTCCCCCAAACAACCCGAGGTTTCCACACCTACCCGGTCAGGCCTGGGGCAGCCCCGGCAGCACCCCCACCGCTCCTCAGCCCTCAAACCCAGGAGTCAGAGAGAGAAATGGCAGGGGAGGGCCCCGAAGAAGGGGAGGCCAGGAGCCCCAGGCCCAACCCAAGTGGACTGTGGGGGACTCAGCCATCCCTCCAAACAGGAAGGGAAAGCGCCCGGGGCCACAGCCTCTGGGCCCCGGGTCTCCATCTCCGCCCCACCACTTCACTGCCAGCCAGTCCTCCTCTTGTGTCCCCCCCTCTGGGCTGCCACCACCTCAAACCCAGCAGCTCTGCTGGGGGCCACAGGACCCGCTGGCCGGCATTGGAAAAAAAACACAGGGCTGGAACCAGAGGGACCTAATTAAGGCCCTGACGGCATGCCGAGCGGTCACACGATCTTGGGGACAACCTGAGAAGGTGGTCACTTACCTGTTTCCACATCTCACTTACAGGCCGGTGCCCGCATGGCATGTGGTCAGTGGCACTGCTAGAGGGAACTGCATGGCCCCCCAGGTGGCCCCCTTTCCTCTGACAGCCCGTGAGCTGCGAAGCTCCCCAGAGGCAGTAATCAGGGCCCTGGTGCAGCTCCAGAGGCAGAGCTCAGACCCCTCTTACAGACATCAAGGCACCGCTACCCCGTCTCTGGCCCTGGGGTGGGCATGGGGACCGGAGGAAGTTAGCCCCACTCAAGCATAAAGACCCGTGCCTGCCTTACGGGGGCAAACCCTATGGAGGGAGGGGAACGTCACAAGACTCGATGATAAATGCAATCCATTAGAAATTAGAGAGTGTGGAGAGTCGGGGTGAGGGCACGGGCAACAGTCCAGTAAGAGTATAGCCAGGCTGGTGCGACCACTAACAGAGCAGAATGCAATACCCAGCAGGGGCCGGCCTTACTGGTTATCACGAGCCTGGACCTTATGCCACGGGCAATAGGGAGCTATGGAATGTTGTATGTTGTCCCTGGCTCACAGAGGATTCTGAAGAGGGCGGCAAGGTGATGAGATCTGGGCTCTGGCAAGAGGTCACAACATGTAAGATGGATAAGGGCAGGCCAGCTGCCCCAGGCCTGGAGGTCAGGCAGCCTTCAGCAGCTGTGCCAAGGCTGGCTGAGATTTGGAGCCTGAGAAGATGGGGAGGGGGGAGTAATGACATTAATGAGAGGCTAGGGCACCTGGGTGGCTCAGTCTGTTAAGAGTCAGACTTCAGTTCAGGTCATGATCTCACGGTTTATGGGTTCGAGCCCTATGTCCGGCTCTGCACTGACAGCTCAGAGCCTGGAGCCTGCTTCAGATTCTGTGTCTCCCTCTCTCTCTCTTCCCCTCCCCTGTTCATGCTCTGCTTCTCAAAAATAAATAAGTGTTAAAAATTTTTTTTAATTAAAAAAAAAAGTGAGAGAGGCTAGTGGCACAGAGAACAAGAGTGCAGGCTTTCTGGGTTCAAATCCCAATTCTACCACTTACCTGCTGGTTGACCCTGGGCAAGCTAGCTAGCTTCCCTCTGTCCCAGTGTCCCCATCTGTGAGACGGGGTGATAACAGAACCCACCTCATGGTGTTTATGAGATGCAAACGCTAAGAGCAGTGCCTGCGCGCAGTAGGTGCTCTACGAGTAGGGACTGCTACGTGTTTTGGGGGGAGCCCAGTGCTCAGTAAAGACCATTGTAGGGTGGGGTGGGCAAAGCATGAGGCATTTAGGGAGGGGACAGAGACCCTGTCACTGAGGCCAAGCAGGGCAGTGCTGGGCAGGATCTGGGGACACCACTTCTCCAAGGCCAAGACAGAGCTCCCAGGTCCCCATGGGCATAGAGCTGGGACGGTCAGCAGCCAGATCTTGTCAGTAGAAGCCTGATGCCAGGACTACTGTCCCAGGCACAATCAGTGTTCCCTGAGCAGCACCAGGCAGCCTGGGGGGTCCCCCTTGGAGGTGTCCAACCCCAGAGCTGGCATCAGCTGCAGCCTCAATACGTCCTCTGTTCCCACCAGGAAGGGGCGGAGGGGCCAGCCCCAGGAACGCGGTTTGTATGTCCTGGACAATGTCCTCCTACTTCCTGCAAATCTGATCCAAGCCGGCAGAAGGTTAAACGCGTTTCGTCCACCCAGAGGCAGCCACATGCAGGGGGAGACCAGGCAGCCGCACTATTCACCAGAGGTGGGGGTCACCACTTCAGAATCAGACCCCGGTGTGGCCGGAAGGAGTCCACTGCTCCCCGCCTGTACCCCTACACTAAGGCTCTGCCTGGCCTGGAACCAGGGACTGGCACAGGGAGGCGGCTGCTGGCACTGGCTCACCTCCAAAACCACAGAATTTACCTTCATCCCACAACATCGGGGGGCAGTTAGGCTAAGACTGAAAGAAAATAAAATCAGGCCTGGATACCCTTCCACCACCCCTCCTACAAGAGAGGGCCCCCCCTCAACACAATACTAGAAGCCGCTAAGAGGAAGGACAGACATCAACGCATGTGATTCCCAGCCAAGATGGCGGCTGGTCCCATTCACTCACTGCGTCTCCACCCAGAGACCCTTCTAAAAGGAAAGGAAATCAGAGATATGAGAGTCATAATGATAAAGAGAATAAAGAATGTTTGGGGAGGGGGAACTTGGCAAAAGGAAGGCATCAGCCAACAATCGTCAAAAAGCAGACTAGGAGTGTAATCGGTGAATCCCCCCAAGGAAGCCAGTTGGGCCCTGCAAATCCAGAGACGAGGTGGGTGGTGTTCAGCCAACATTCTTTGTTAAGATGGAAGGATTATTTGAGGCAAAAGTAGGAGCTTTACTGAAAGCTGGCTTAGAGAGGGCGGTTGACACAGACACATCCTCCTCCCCGTCCGCAAATGCACAATACTCTTAGCTCTATGATCTATGGCCAGGATCTATGGCCACAGGCAGAGACAAAAATCAAAGTGGGGGAGGGGTGCCTGGGTGGCTCAGTCGGTTAAGGGTCTGATTTTGGGTCAGGTCCTGATCTCACGGTTCGTGAGTTCAAGCCCTGCGTCACCTCAGAGCCCGGAGCCTGCTTCGGATCCCATGTCTCCCTCTGTCTCTGTCCCTCCTCTGCTCATGCTCTTTCTTTTTCTCTCAAAAATAAATAAACATTAAAAAAATTAATAGAAAAATAATGAAAGAAAAATCAAAGGGACTCTTGATTAAAATGGTGGCAGTGAGTGTCTCAGAGGAAAGACGTCCACATTCAGGCATCTAAGAGCTCCCAGTAACGGGCTACTCCCTGCCTGGTCTCCAGAATCCAAGCCCCTCCTATACATACAAAAACAAAGACGGACACAAGAGAGCCATGGTCCACTGGTCAGGAAAAGGTCCCAAAGGAGCACTGTCGGGCCCCACCCCTCCACTCCTCCCTTACAAATCCCCATTTTGGCCAGGTTCCTGCCTCTCAGGAAAGGGCAGTCACTGGCCTGGGTGGGTCCTTGACCCAAGGCTGGCCAAGGGGATGTCAGAAGCTGGCTTAGGGGATCCATCTGGGAAAGACTGGTCATTTTATATTTTTGAATGTTTTATTTATTTTTTGAGAGAGCACAGCAGGGGAAGGGCAGGGAGAGAGAGAGTGTGTGGGACAGAGGATCTGAAGCAGGCTCTGCACTAACAGCAACGAGCCCAATGTGGGGCTCAAACTCTCGAACTGCAAGATCATGACTTGAGCTGAATTTGGACGCCCAACCGACTGAACCACCCAGGTGCCCCAAGACTTCTTCATTGTTTAGAAGAACTCTAGCTCTTTCCTGCCTCTGATTTTGTCACAGCTATATGTGGCTTTGAGGAACCCGCCATCTTGCTACCTGCCCCCAGCTGAAGGCAACCCAAGACTGGAGGGGTGTGGAGGACCGAGCCCAAGTCTCCGACAGCAGCAGCCAACCATGCCCCAGGGCCCCCCTGATCCTCTGGAATCCCTGTTATATGAGATGATTCTTCACCGAGGAGTTCAGGGCAGGGTTTTCCATCACTTGAGCCAAAGGCCTCCTGACTAATACAAGGCAGAATGGTGTATACAGTCTCAACATCCACCTTCAGGAACTGGTACCTAATCTGATGGCGGCCACCCCTTGGAGTAGAACGGCCTCAGGCTTCTGCTCTCCAGGTCGTAAATAGCTCTATTATTTCACAGGAGATTTTGAACAGGGACATCATACTTTTACAACAAAATATAATTACGTTTTCTTTTAGTTGGGAGATTCTAATCTGTTCCCTCCAAACCAGTGGATCTCAGCTTTGGGGAGACGGGCCTTAAAGCCCGGGAGAAGCTGGATGCCCTCAGCAAATGGGTGCCCACAACTCGATACATGATTTCAGAGGGTCCGAAGGCCTGAGGCAAAGAGCTCCGGGGGTGCCGGCATGGCTCAGTCGGTTGAGCCTCAGACTCTTGGTTCCAGCTCAGGTCATGATCCCAGCCAGGGTTGTGGGACAGAGCCCTGAATCGGGTTCTATGCTGAGCGTGGAGCCTGCCTGAAATTCTCTCTCTCTCTCTCTCTCTCTCTCCCTCTGCCCCTCTCCCCAGCTTGTGCTCTCTCTCTCTCTCTCTCTCTCTCTATATATATATATATATAATAAAATAAATTAAGCTCCTGCTATAACCATAGGGCTCAAAGGAAACTTGAAGGTCATATAGTCCATCCTCCAGCCTCCCTCAGCGCTGCCGCACACTTCTCACCCCAAGAAGTTGGACCGCCCGTGTTCCAGTGAAACCCCAGAGAAAAGGTCAACACCTTCCAGACAATTCTTTCCATTTCTCAGCAACTCCAAGCATGAGAAAGGTTTCTTCTCTACACTGAACCAAAGCTACGGCCTCCTTTCCTTGTGGCCTCCATGGTGGAATGGGCCCCACCGCGGTTCTGGTGGTCAGACACCATCCTCCGCCTCGAGGACCCTCAGTCCCAGGGCCTTCATTCAGTGCCTCCCTCACTCAAGGATCCGGAACCCCCCCCCCCCAGTCCTGGCTGGCTGCTCCTCCTGACTACGTCCAGAAAGACCAGGACCCCGACCCTGAACGCAGCAGCCTGAGGCCACAGGGCTCCCCGCCCCTCACAGGGGCTGCTAGGCTAACACGAAGTGTCCTGTACACCAGTGGTGGCGGCCTTTCCAGGACTTGCAATCCCCCTGTCAAGCGGCATCATTTATAGCCAGCTCACTGTCGGGCGCCTGGGGGGCTCAGTCGGGTGAGCATCTGACTCTTGGCCTGGGCTCAGGTCATGATCTCACCTGACCGTTTGTGAGGCTGAGCCCCCACGTCGGGCTCTGCACTGACAGTGTGGAATCTGCTTGGGATTCTCTCTCTCCCCTCTCTGTCCCTCCCCTGCTCACGCTCTCTTGCTCTCGCTCTCTCAAAATACATAAATAAACTTTAAAAAAATCCAGCTCACTGTTAAGAGTTCGAGTTTCTCAACGGCAGTGACTCCTCTGGTTTAATATGTACAAACCCAGCACCCGGCAGGTGCTTAGCTGAATGAATGAATGAACGAATGAATGAATGAATGAACGAACGGCTCATAAATGGTAGGTAAGAAGGAGGCTCAGCAGCAGCAGCATTACGGCACCACAGCAGATTACGGGTAGCAAACGCATAGACATGGATGGCTGTGGGACCCCAGAGGTGGGAACACCGGGGAAGGGGGTCACAAAAAGCCACGCAGCCTTGAAACCCACCAGTCTGTGCCCTGGCAGAGCACTGACCACCAACAGGTTTCCTCCTGCAGGACAATGTGCAGGATGCTGCAGCATCTCACGCGCCCCGTACCTGGGCCTTCCAAGGAGCACCCAGGATGGAGGGCCAGCAGCGCCCTTCGCTCACCAACGCTCAGGGGACCCAGGAGCTGAAAGAGGCTGGACTGTATGACGCAGAGGAGGACAGGCGCTGAACGTGAGGCTGAGGCTGAGCGTGAGCGTGAGCACGCGTGTCAGCATGCGTGAACACGCGAGGGCACGCACGGTACCCACAGCCCAGATGTTCACAAAGCAGGAAACTGAAGGAGTCAGAGGCTTACCCCGCCGAGCCACCAGGCACCCCTGGAAGGAGGTATTTCGATTTCTATTTACCAGTTGGACTGTGGGAACGACACGGCCGGAGCATAAATAGAATCCCCTAGACCTCCCAGCTCTGAAACCGGCCCCTTACTAACTCACCGCGCAAGGGAGAAGGGGAAAAGGACTTTATTTTTGCATAATGTGAGATTTCAATAACTCACTCAATTTCACGTTCCTCTTATTCAAATTCTCACAAAATGTGAAGGCTCTGGGGGGGCGGGCACCTGGGCGGCTCAGTCGGTTAGGCGTCCGACTTCGGCTCAGGTCATGATCTCACGGTTCGTGGGTTCAAGCCCCGCGTCGGGCTCTGTGCTGACAGCTCAGAGCCTGGAGCCTGTCTTCGGATTCTGTGTTTCCTTCTCTCTCTGACCCTCCCCTGCTCACGCTGTCTCTCTGTCTCTCAAAAATAAAAATAAATAAATAATTTTTTAAAAAATGTGAAGGTTCTGTAGCGAGGGTGGAGGAGACTTCCAGAGAGAGAGAGAGAGAGAGAGAGAGAGAGAGGTGGGGAGCAAGGAAGGAGGAAGAAACTCCCTGCAAAGATCTGTCGGAACCGTGGGCCCCTCCCAGCTCCCCTCGGCCGTGGTCGCAAGCATGTCGTTTGGCAAATGGAAACAATTGGTGCTTGACACAGGTCGAAGAAATAGTTCCAAGTCAAGGTGTCTTTCTGCCAGAGACAAGGGCCCGGAAACACAAGCCAGCCCGGGTTCCAGCCCAACGCCCCCCAGGAATTCAGACTCGCCCAGGGTTCTCCTGCCCCACCCTCGGGGCAGCAAGGTCAAATGTGCAAAATCCAGTGAGGGGAGGGGATTCCAAATCTAAATCCAGGAGTCAGAAGCTCTCCCCTTTCTCTAAGGCACCTTTCTTCAAAGTCAATTCACTCAACAGATGCACTGAGAGTGGGTGCACTGCCTCCCCCCAGTAAGCCCCCCCCACCCCAAATGTTTGCCCTCTAAGTCTCCACTCTTTTTCTCCCTCCCTCGGGGAGGGGACTGAGGACGAGAAAAATAAACAGGATGAGGGTGGGGGGCATAAGAAAGGAACAGAGCCACAGCATCCTCGCCCTTTCTGCACTTAGCGGTGACGGTGACGTGGGCGCTGGAGGGGCATTCATGACATCATCATTTTGGATTCTCAATAAAAAGACAACTCTCCCAGAGCCAAATGCTCCTCTTCCCACCCCTTCTTTGGGGGATTGAAACACAAGCTTTTAGTATAGCTACAAAAACATGGCAGCCACATTCTGAGATACTGCATTTGTTTTTGTTTTGCTTTTTGTTTTGATTTTTTTTAATGTTCATTTATTTTTGAGGGAGAGAGACAGAGAGAGAGACAGAGAGAGAGAGAGCAAGCAGGGGAGGGGCAGAGAGAGAAGGAGACACAGAATCCAAAGCAGGCTCCAGGCTCTGAGCTGTCAGTCAGCACAGAGCCTGATGCAGGGCTTGAACCCACGAACCACGAATCCATGCCCTGAGCCGAAGTCAGACGCTTAACTGACTGAGCCACCCAGGCATCCCTGAGGTGCTGCATTTGGGTCCTACCCATAAGTGGCTGCCCTCAGTACCTCCCTTTGAAAGAGGCCCCCGGATAAGCCCTGGGTAATTAAAATTTCCCCGTCTAGCCTTGACCTCCAGCAGCTCCTGTTACAGCCCTGGACACACAGCCAGAGTCAGTTTCTTCTGGGCCTTCTCACTCTTAGTTTAAAATCAGGCCACTGTTCTCTTGGCTCGGGCTATCCAGTAACACACTTGGAAATGAAGAGGGAACTTTCTCTGGCCAGACTGATGATGCCTCTGGCTTCCCACACTCACTCGAAAATTCTCTGCCTCCTACAACACAGCATTTGGCGGCCAGGCTCATTTGTGGTAGGCCCCAGGGATGCGAAGACGGGTGACCCCCGCCCAAGACCCCGACACGCTCACAGGCTGGGGGGGGGGGGATCCAGCTCTTTTTCCCCCAACCTTGACAATGTAAGAAATCCTGAAGCAAAACACTTCCCAGTAGGAAAATCAAATTTAAAAGATCAAAGCACGTTCTGCGGTATCTGCATGAATCTCTCCAGCTCCGGACAAAAAGAACGGGCGTACTTTGTACCCAACAAGTCAGGCTCTGAGTGAACTAAGGCGACATCAGAATCTGGATCTGGAAACTCTGATTGAACTGAAATGTTTGCTGAAAGTGAGTGCACTCCTGGAAGAGTAGGGGTGAGGGGAGGGGGGGAGGGTGCTTCTGTTGGTTCTGTGTTTTGTAGTTAGATGGCAGCTCCATTTCCATTACGATTGGACTTTGGGAAGATTGAGCCCCCTCTGCTGAGGGTAGGAACACGCGGGCTTTGGCTAAGGGTCTGACATCCCCAAATCTGAGGGCCTCCGGGCCTCCCTGCTCTGGCTCCCCAACCCCTCAGGCGGCAAGGAGGAAGCAGTCATGGTGCCTCAAGGACTGGGCAACTCTGGTCTCTTGCAGTAATGGGTTGAATAGGGTCCCCCCCTCCCAACCCCGCCAAATTCACGGCCACCCAGAGCCTCAGAATGTGATCTTATTTGGAAATAGGATCATCACAGATGTAATAAATTAAACTAAGATGAAGTCATACTAGATTAAGGTGGGCCCTAAATCCAATGACTAGTGTCCTTACGAGGAGGCCATATGAAGACACGTGTACAAGAACACCATCAAGAACACCTGGGCGCCTGGGTGGCTCAGTCGGTCGAGCACAAGACTTTGGCTCAGGTCATGATCTCACGGTTCATGAGTTCGAGGCCCGCATCCCTCTGTGCTGACAGCTCAGAGCTTGAAGCCTGCTTCGGATTCTGTGTCTCCCTCTCTCTCTGCCCCTCCCCAACTTGTGCTGTCTTGCTCTACCTCTGTCTCCCAAAAATAAAGAAATGTTAAAAAAAAATTTTAATTAAAAAATAATAAATCAACATTAAAATTTTAAGAAAAAAGGAACACTTGAGGCGCTTGGGTGGCTCACTTGGCCAAGCATCTGACTTCTGCTCTCATCATGCACTCATGGTTCATGGGTTCGAGCCCCACATCAGGCTCTGCGCTGACAGGGACAGAACAAGGCAGAGATTGGAGTGATGGGTCTATGAGCCAAGGTTACGCCACGGACTGCTGGTGAGCACCAGAGGCTACATGAGGCATGGAAGGATTCTTCCCTAAAGCTTCCATAGCCTCACACAGCCCTGCCAGTACCTTGGGTTCCGGTTCCAGCCTCCAGAAGGGTAAGAAAATACCTTCATGCTGTTTAGAGCCACCGGCTTTGTGGCACTTTGTTACAGCAGCCGGAGGACACTTATCCACTCGCCCAGCAGTGGAGCGAGTGACTCCCATCGACAGAGCCCGGAAGGGCAGGAAGGCAGGGCACAGTCCCGGGGGACCAATTACCCACCAGGCGGCCAGGGCGCCACTCTGCAGCTCAAACCGCAGGAGAAATCAACTTCAAAGGATAAATCAGACATTGCAAAGTGCTTTTGAATTACTGAGCAAAAAAAGGACGACACAAAATGCGCACATCCACCAAAATTACAGCTGTGTGAGCTTCTGAAAATGAGGGATGCAAATCTCCTGGACCCTCACCGTGGGCCCTGCCCTGAGCTAACAGCTTCACAAAAATTAGCTTATTTAATCCCCACGACAATCCCACAAGGCAGGTACTGTTCTATCCTTCCTTGACAGAAAGGGAAACTGAGGCATGGTGCTTTTCCGTAACCTGCCCAAAGTAACCTTCCAGGTAGCAAGAGGTAGAGTCAGGGTCTGAACCCAGGAAGCCTGACTCCACGTTCATGCTCTTCACAGCCTCAACGCTGCTTCTGCGGGGGGTCAGGTCTGGAAAGCCAGGCGAAGGGAAAGAAGTTGGTGTGTGACGCGTGCTTGGGCATTTTTAACTTATTTATCTACAACTTTAATTTATGCGTAGAAAAGCAAAAGGAAAAGGGAGGAAGAGGCCACACTTCAGCGCTGGCTGGACCGCTGTTGTGGCAGGTGACACTGTCACAGGGCAGGGAGGAGAGTCAGGGAGGGGTTAGCAGAGGCAGGGCTCCTCCTGGCAGCATAGGAGCCCAAGGGAGGCCCCAGTAAGGGCTTACTTGCTTTCCTCGGTGAGTGGCCAAGGCAGCTGAAGATAGGTGTCAATGGAGGAGTGAGCAATCAGGTTTTCAAGAGGACCTACCTACACGGTTTAAAATTCATTGTTGTTGTTTTAAGTCATGCGGGACAACAGGGAGAAGAAAACAGGAAAGAGGGCCCCAGGGAATCAGGGCTGCGCTGTGGGCAAAGCTGGGCTCAGGAGCTCCTCCGCAGGCGGCAGAGGGCCAGCAGCAAGGCCAGGCCGGGGCAGGTGACAAATCCCCGAATGGCCAGCCCCACAGCAGCCTTCCCCGGTGGAGGCGGCCTGCCCCGGCCGGGACAAGGGCAGCAGGGGCAGGCAGCCCCGTGGGCGGATGGGCGCAGGTGGGTCCCGGGGCCAGGTGGCCATTGGGAGGGAGCTTGAGGCAGCAGGAAGGCAGGAAGCCCCCCAAGGTGTGGCAAGGAGATTGGTCCGACCTCGAGTCAGAAGGCGAACAGGGCCCTTCACGAGACGAGGGGTTTGTCCATCACCTAGAGTCACTGCTGCCTGCTGAGCCGGGTCAGAAGTGTCCGGGTAACACATCTGCCAGCCGGGGGCCCGCTGACACCAGTGGGGTGGGGACAGCCAGCGAAATCAGGCAGACACGCCCTGAGGGTAAACCGCCGAGCTCATAGGTTGGGTGCTGAGTTTGTGGGAGCCCGGCATTGGGGTCCTGCAATCCCTGTTTTAGTAGGGGGTGGGGAGCCCAAAGGTGGGACAGGGCACGAGGACACAGGGCTGGAACCAAAGTGGGCTCGCCGGGTTCTCACAAACCCCCTTGAAAGAAACTATTTGCCTCCGTTCTATAGATGAAAGGCCAGAAGCGGTTAAGCAACTTGCCCATGGTCACAGTCACAGCTACTGACCCTGGAATAAGGGGGCTGTGTCCCCACCCTCCCCACACTCATGATGCATAACTGCGTCTTGACATCAGGTTTAGGGGGGGCCTTTCCAAACACAGTAGGTAAAGAAAGGCAGCATTTCCCAGGGGCCCCTGCCCCAGTAGCCACAGCAGCTGCCCTCAGGGGAAGGTGGCGCTTGTGCTCGTCTTAGCAACAAGGAAACCAAGGCTTAGAGGGATCACGTAACTTGTCCAGGGTCACAGGTCCTCGGCCCTGTCAGCCCTAGGCCTCTCGGAATCCAAAAGTGACACTGCTCCCCACGCCGTGCTGGGGTCTCCAGGTGCTGCTCGCTCACTCGAACCGGAGCGGCAGCTCTGCCTCTCTCGCCTTCTGAGACATACAGGGATGATTCCCAGGAAGGTGTCTGTCCCACTCCCTGATGACAAGAGCCATGCAGTCTAGCCATGACACTTGTGGCTGAAGGCAAACAAAGCAGCAGCCCTGAGCGCGCCCCAGATCTGGGTCCAGGATGACCCGGGAAGGTTATTCACAAGCCACCAGCATTTGACCCTCCTTCCTCAGCAAGAGCCCCCAGATTTGCCTGTGAGAGCCATTCTTGCCCATGGGCCAAGTCTGCTCGAGGTAGGGCTGTACTCCACCCCTCCACCCTGCAGGGGTGGGGCACGTGGCTCAGGCCTGGCCAATCAGAGCAACCTCCTCCCCCGGCGGTGGCAATTGGTTCAGAGCCAGTAAGAAACAATAGTAAAGTTAGAGAGAGAGAGAGAGAGAGAGAGAGAATAAGGCCTTTGCTGTGGTTACTCTGTCCCGCTGGACTGGCGCCGCTGTGGCCAGACTGCCACCACCAGGGTTAAGCCACCTGAAAATGGGGACAACACAGAGAGGAAGCTGGCTTAAGAAAAAGAGAAACTAAGCACTGATAGTATCATCTGAGCGCCTGGGTCCAGCCATACCTGACACCAATTATGAGCCAATTAATCTCCCTTTTTTTTTTTTTTTTTTACACCACTTTTGGTTGAAAGTGATAGAAATCCCAACCTAGAATTCTGACCGACACACCGCAGGTCTGGAGAACCACCGTGTGACACCGCACACAGGCTGGACGGCCAGCTCTCTTGGGTCTCTGGCCCACAGGCGGCCTTCCCTTGAGCTTGACCCTGTTCCAGGGCCTGCTTCCTCATGCATGCCACCTTGCTTGCTCTCCCAAGACCCTCTGTGTGGACTCCCTTTATGACACTTAGGTAGCCAACAAACTTAACCTTCCAAAGATTGTTCTGCAGAAACAAGAAAAAACAAACAGAATAAATAAAAGAAAATCAAGTCACCTCAAAGCAAACTGAAGGAGGTCCCCAAGATGCGCCCCCCAATCCATCTGGACTGTTAGGAACTGCTGGGACATGGCAGGGAAGGAGCCAGAGCATACCCCCAAATAAATCAAAGGGGCTCTGACAAACCTTTCCGTCTCCTCTCCAAACGCATTTTTTTTTTTTTTGGCCTCAACTCAGCCTTCCTTAATTGCCCAAACTAGACCCACCAGGTGTGAACAGCAGAGAACAGTGCCTGCAAGCCAGGGACCGGGAAATAGGGGTGTCAGGGAAGCAGAGGAGGCAGGGAGGCTCCAGGTGCCAGCCTCCACTGACCTCCACACAGAGGCGGCCGCTGGACAGCAGCCCAGCCTCAGGAAGGGGGCAAGGCTCTGGCCACACAGTGCGGCCACAGAGCCTTTAAATAGAACCTCCACGCGGAGGACAAACACATTCCAAGCGCTTTTAAAAACGCCCTAAGTATGACCTGGCCGGAGGCCTTCGCTCCCCCAAGCATTTTTCCGGTCTTGGCTCAATTCTGGAAATAATATTAATAGCTCGGTTAGGAGCTTATGGTGTGCAAAATACTTTATGGCCTTAAAAGGCTGAGACGATCGCTGCCCTCTCTCTACAGATGAGGAAACTGAGGTCCAGGGACCTCCCAGGATACAAAGACACCTACAGGGGGCTCTCTGTGCTGCCTCCATCGCCGGGGCTTGGGGCGCGCCAGCAGCTCCCCCGCTCCGCGGGGCTTTCACAGCTGGACAGGAGCGAGCCGCAGTCCGACCGGCTGCCAGCCGCCACGTCCGGTTCCGACGGGCGCCGACTGCCCCAAAGACAAGAAGGGGGAAAACAGATAAGGCGACGCCCCCAGGAGGCTCCCTAGACACACTCGCTCCAGGAACGTCCTGATCTTTTTCGCAAGGAGTTTCACAAACTCAGTTCTCAGCCTCTGTGGGTACATCGGACCCCGAGCGGCAGCCAAGGATAACTTTCCTCTTTTGTTTTGAAAAGATAAAAGCACAACGGGGCTAGTTTCTCCCTTGGGAGATAAAGTCAAAGTTGGCAGGTGAGCCGCGGCGCGACTCTTTCCTAGAAGTTGCGCTGCGGGCAAATCTTGCAACCCCGCGGCGCGGGGGCGGGACCCGCGGTCGCGACCCGGGAGCCTGGGACTCCGGCTCGGCTGCCCCGGGGAACTTCGGAGCTCAGCCTGGGAGAGCTGCGGCCACCGCCGTCGGCGGCCCCCACCCCGCTTCGCCACACGCGCCGGCACGGACTCGGGGCGCGCAGGGCCCGGGGGCGCGGGTTAAACGCTAAGGGCACCCCCGCAACGCCTAAACGATCCCACCCTGTCCCAGCAAGCAGAGCTGGGAAACCCGCCCCCCGCCCACCTCTCGGGTCCCCAGCGCAGGGTCCCCGCGGGCGCAAGGCGCAGGGCGGCGCGGGGCGCTCACTTTTTGAACATGCTCTCCAGGTCCCTGATAAGGCGGCGGCTGAACTCCGGGAACTCGGTGTAGGCGTTGAAGACCCTGCAGCGGCGGGGCCGCGCCGCGCCCTCGTTGATGTCCAGCCGTCGGCTGAGCTGCGCGCTCAGCTCGGCGTCGGCGCAGGCGGTGGGCGCCCGGGCGGGGACCTCGTGCTCCGGCGCCGGGGCTGCGCGGGGCGCGGGCTGGAGGCCGCCCTCCGCCACCTCCTCCCACCGCAGCCGCCGCTGCAGCTTGAGCGCCAGCTCCTGGCCGGCCATGGCGGCGGATCCGGGGACGCGGCGGCTGGACGGACGGCGCGCTCCTCGCGGGCTCGCGGCTCGGCGACGCTCTGCCCGGGCGGCCGGAGCCCGGCGGTTGGGTGGAACCGCGGGCGGGAGAGCGGACCGGGCGGGGCGGGGCGGAGCCGCGGCTTTAAAGGAGGCGCCGGGGCTCGGGGACCGCCCGGCCGGAGGCCGCAGGTGTCTTGGCTTCCAGGCGACGCCCGCCCGCTGCCCCCTCCCCGGGGCTCGGGACGCGAGGCTGGCCGCTCCGCAGGACACGGACTGGACGCTCCGATCGACTCCGACCTTGCCGCCCGAGCCCGCTCGGAGGGAGACGGGGGACCCTGCGGTCCCCGGGGAAACGGCAGCGGGCAAGTTTCCCGACCGTTCGGCCGTTCCTTTCTCGTCGCACAGAAATACCCCGGCCGGAGGTGCTCGCGCCCCGGGACAGGCTGAGGGTGGGGAAAACCGAGCGCCCCCGGGTGACACCCACGCGCCCCCCGGGGTCGCGAGGGCTGGCAGTGGGAGGCGCCCGCAGGGAGTGGGGGGCAGCGTTCCTAACATTCGTTGAAAATAAATGTTGCCAAAACATACTAGAAATAAACACAAATAAACAGAAAAGAGAGCGAGCAAAGGAGACAAAACTCGAGGCTCCCCTGGAGGTAAGACCCCAGCGTGGCTTCAGGGGTCTGGCTTTTTCTGTGAAACACACAAGAAAGTAAAGAAAAAGCAGCTCAAGAATAAATAAATAAATCAGCAGTTTTAATAACAAGAGGGTAAAACAAGTGAGCTCGTCATTCTCCCGAAGGAAGGCTGGCGCCGACGGCAGTTCGTGACATCAGCCAACCGTTGTAAACACTGGTGCGCCTCCGCCCCGGCTCGCTCTGCTCTGACCACCCAGGGGGCGGCTGACCTCGGGGCGTGTCTGTGACCCCGGCCGGGCCGTGCGGCCTGAGCCTGAGCCCCAGCTTTTGGTGTGTATGTGTGTTGGGCAAGCGGAGGTCCTGCCAGGGACTGGGGGCATCCATACAGGGCTATTTGGGGGCACCTAGCTGGCCCCCAAATGGTGGGGCATGCAACTCTTTATCTTAGGGTTGTGAGTTCCAGCCCCACTCTGGGTGTAGCGATTACTTTCAAATAAAAAGTATGTATTTTTAAGTTTATTTTGTTTTGAGAGAGAGTGTGTGCGCGCGCGCGCGCAAGCAGGGGAGGGGCAGAGAGAGAATCCCAAGCAGGCTTTGTGCTGTCAGTGCAGAAATGAAGAATCAGATGCCTAAAATATTAAAAAATTAAAAGGGGTGCCTGGGTGGCTCAGTCGGTTAAGTGTCAGACTTCGACTCAGGTCATGATCTCACAGTCCGTGGGTTCCAGCCCCACATCAGGCTCTGTGCTGACAGCTCAGATCCTGGAGCCTGCTTCGGGTTCTGTATCTCCCTCTCTCTCTGCCCCTCCCCTGTTCACTCTCTGTCTCTCTCTCTCTCAAAATAAAGACATAAAAAAATTTTTTTTAATTAAAAAAAAATCAGATGCCTAACCGACTGAGCCACCCAGGAACCTCTACAAATAAAATCTTTTTAAAAAGTTATTTATAAATACAGAGAAGAGGGGTGCCTGGGTGGCTCCGTTAAGCATCTGACTTCAGAGCTCAGGTCATGATCTCACAGTTCTGAGTTGGAGCCTGGTGACTTCAGAGCTCAGGTCATGATCTGACGATTCTCAATTGGAGCCTGGTGTCCGGCTCTCTGCTGTTAGTGCAGAGCCTGCTTCAGATCCTCTGTCCCCCTCCCCTTCTGATCCTCCCCCACTCATTTTCTCTCTTTCTCTCTCTCTGTCTCTCAAATAAATAAATAAATAAAAACTAAAAAAAAAATAAAATAAATAATTAATAAAGAAATAGAACAAATAGGGTTGTTGGAGGGGTGTCGAGTGGGGGGATGGGCTGCATGGGGGATGGGCATTAAGGAGGGCACTTGTTGGGATGAACACTGGGTGTTACATGTAAATGATGAATCACCAAATTCTACTCCTGAAATCATTCTTACAGTATAGGTTAACTAACTTGGATTTAAGTAAAATGTTTAAATTCTTAAAAACTAAAAAAAGTTATTTAAAACAAAAAGGTATTAGGGAAATATTCAAATAAAATCTTTTAAAAATTTTAAAAACGTTTATTTATTTTTGAGACAAGGGGAGAGAGAGGGAGAGAGAATGATCGGGGGAAGGGCAGGGAGAGAGGGAGACAGAGAATCCCAAGCGAGCTCTGCACTGAAAGCAGAAGACCTGATATGGGGCCCAAACCCAAACTGTGAGATTATGACCTGAGCTGAAATCAAGAGTCAGATGCTTAACCGACTGAGCCACCTAGATGCGCCCTCAAATAAAATCTTTCAGGGGCATCTGGGTGGCTCAGTCGGTTAAGCAGCTAACTTCGGCTCAGGTGGTGATCTCATGGTTTGGGAGTTTGAGCCCCACGTCAGGCTCTGTGCTGACAGCCCAGAGCCTGGAGCCTGCTTCGGATTCTGTGTCTCCCTCCCTCTCTGCCCCTACCCCACTCACACTCTCTCTCTCTGTGTCTCAAAAATGAATAAACGTCAAAAAAATTGTAAATAAATAAAAAATAAAATAAAATGAAGAAGTATCAGGGGTGGATATTTTCACTGTCGAGCAGCTGAAAGTGCTTCACCTTGTCCTCTGCGAGCTTGTTCCTCTCGCTAACTTTCCTCTGGGGCGGCTAAAGGAGGTTCTGCATTTCACAGGGAGATCAAATGTGTTTTAACTCTAAGACTTCTTTTTCAGTGATCGCCGTGTAACAAACCATCCCCAAACCTGGTGGCTCCAAACAAGTACATTTACTTTGCTCACAAATCTGCAATTTGGGCACAACTTCACGGGACCAATCTCTTTTCAGAGCCGCTTGGATTAAGTGGGAGCAGCTGCAAGGCAGGGGGGCAGGAATGAATCCAAAGACTCCTTCCCTCGCAGGTACAGAACGGATGCTGGCTAATGCTTGGCTCTTCCTCGGGGCTGTCGGCGGGAACGCCTGCACAGGGCCCCTTCACGGTGCCAGAGCCTCCTTATGACGCGGAGGCTGGGATCCAAGGGCTGGCTTGTGAAGAAGGAGTCGCCTTTTATGAGGTAGGCTCAGGAATCACATAGCTGAACTCTATTGGTCAAGGCAGTCAGTCACAAAGGAGAGAGAATAAAAATCTCCACCTCTCGGTGAAGGAGAGACAGAATAGCATTGTGAGATGGGGTGTGTACAATTGAGGCCATCTCTGGAAAATACAATTTGCCAGCCCTCTGTCTGCAGATCCCTGCAGGATCGAGTCCTAGTCCAGTTCTGTGGCATTTGGACAAGAACAGATACGTCTTTCAGCTCGGATGGTTGGCACAGGTCTCTGGGCTCTCTGGGAAGGGCTGATCTGCCAGTCACAAAGAAGATGGAATGAACTAAATTCCAAAAAGGGAAAAACCTTTCCAAAAGAGCAGAAACCTGGGGAAGCTTCCATCCCTGGAGACATTCTGTCCTGCTCGTGTTGCATTACCAACAAACCAGTCAAATCCTCAAGGCTCTGCTTTGTTTTAGAGGAACATGTTTGTCCTTTAAAAATTAATTGTTGGAGGGGCATCTGGGTGACTCAGGCAGTTGAGCACCCGACTTCAGCTCAGGTCATATTCTCGAAGTTTGTGAGTTCGAGCCCCATGTCAGGCTCTGTGCTGACAGCTCAGAGCCTGGAGCCTGCTTTGGATTCTGTCTGTCTGTCTCTCTCTCTCTCTCTCTCTCTGCTCCTCCCCTGCTCACTCTCTCTCTCTCTCTCTTAAAAATAAATAAAAACATTAACAAAAAATTAATTGTTGGTGTCATGTGTTGTTTCCAAGTTTCTTCATGCCATCCCTCATTGAATTCAAAATATTCAAAAATTAGACAGTGATGTTGATTTTACAACCACATCAATATATAAAAACCATGGTATTGTACATTTCAAAAGAATGAATTTTGTAGTATGTGAATTACGTCTCAACAAATCTGATACTTAAAAAATGACAACAATCGATTACATATTAACATACATAATGTGAGAATATTGTTTTCACCTTTGTATATGTCTTTAATGTCTGCCCTAATAAAAATCAGTTGAATAGAACATCTGCCTCTGCATTTGATTTGTTGCAATTTGTTGCTTTGTTTGAGGTGCATGAAGAAAATCCAGTCTTCCACAGGTGGCTGGAAATATGCTTGGATATTTAATTAGAAAAGGGAAGAGTATTTGAATGCTCTTTTCAGATAATTGTGGTTATTGTCTTCTTTGATACTCCACCAAAACTCAGATAAGTGATAATTTCTTGAACTCTAATTGCAACATGGACACAAAGCATACAGTCCAAACTCTTCACACTGTTACCATAAATGGATTACTCTATCCTATGCATTGAGTGGATCCTTGATTGATGCATAATTTTGTAGCATGTATTGGTCATGTAAGCACATTTCACTTACCTGATATTAAAGTTTTCCAAAATTCTAATTTTTTGCTTGAAACTCAAATATTGATGGCAAATACTACCAACTGTTTATCCTGAAGTGACAGGTTCACTTTGTTCATTGTTCAAGAAAGTGTCTCCAAATACCCTACTGTGATAACCATAGTTTGTCAGTTGTTCCTTCAAGTAAGAAATAGTGCTCCCTGGGAGGGGCACCTGGGTGGCTCAGTCGGTTAAGTGTCCAACTTCAGCTCAGGTCATGATCTCACGGTCTGTGAGTTCAAGCCCTGCGTCGGGCTCTGTGCTGACAGCTCAGAGCCTGGAGCCTGCTTCGGATTCTGTGTCTCCCGCTCTCTGCCCCTCCCCCGCTCTCACACACACACACACACACACACACACACACACACACACTCTCTCTCTCTCTCTCTCTCAAAAATAAATAAACATTAAAAAAAAAAAAAGAGAAATAATGCTCCCTGGGAAAGGGGCTAGTTCTGCTCATAGCTCAGTCAATCGTATAAATGCTTTGCTCTGGACAACTAGCACACTTTGGTCTTTAGCAGAAGTGCCTTCTATTTCATGACTCCAAATGTTAAAAAGACATGCACTGAGATCAATGGAACCTGATCTAGAGAGCCTAGAAATAAACCCACACTTATACGGTCAATTAATCTACGACGAAGGAGACAAGATGACACAGTGGTGTTACCGAAGGACCTGTCAGAACCGCTAACTCTGGACACCAAAGACTGAACCCAGCGCTGCCAAGGCCACCAGCTCTGTCCCTGGGAATCCTGGGGGGCTGGACATATCGACGGCATAGCCCACGGCTAGGTTTGCTAGCGCTGTTGCTGAACAAACTCGGATAAACTCCTCACAAGAGAAACCAATAACTCAAGAGACGAAAGTCTGGAAAAGAGAGGAGAGGTTTATTTCCGGTGCCGGCAGCCAGGGGAGGTGGCAGGCTCCAAAACTTTAATAACCGGCCTCTCCATCAGCAGGGTGGACACCGAGAGCTTCATAGTTTTAAAGTTTTCTAGGAGCGGTTCAGGGAGGTGCAAGAGAGCAGGCAAAGTGCATGGTCATGGGTGCAGGTCGGTATCTGTTCGGCCCACGATCATGGGCAGGGAAGGGACTGTGGGGTGTGGTCTTCTACGCATTCCATTGCTATCAGGGCTGTTCTGACCTGCCAGTTAGAATGTTCCAGTCATTGTCAAAGCCTCAAGAAAATGTGATGAGAAGTAACTGTTGGGGGGGGGCGCCTGGGTGGCTCAGCCAGTTAAGCCTCCCAACTCCTGATTTCGGCTCAGGTCATGATCTCACCTGTTTGTGAGTTCGAGCCCCACCTCGGGCTCTGCATTGACAGTGCAGCGCCTACTTGGGATTCTTTCTCTCCCTCTCTCTGCCCCTCCTCCACTCTCAAAATAAATTAAACTTAAAAAAAAAGCAAGAAAGAATTGTTGGGGTCTATAGTTGAGCAGGAGGGCTCACTGACAATGGGGAACAGACGGCCTCCAACGAATGGTGTTAGGAAAACTGGACAGCTACATGCAAAAGAATGAAACTGGACCCCTTTCTTACACCACACGCAAACATAAACTTGAAATGAATTAAGGACCTAAATGTGAGACCTGAAACCATAAAAGTCCTAGAAGAAAATTCAGCAGTAATTTCTTTGACATCAGCCATAGAAACATTTTTCTAGATGTATCTCTTCAGGCAAGGGAAACAAAAGCAAAATTAAACTATTGGGACTGGGGCACCTGGTGGCTCAGTCGGTTAAGCAACCGACTTCAGCTTAGGTCATGATCTTACGGTTCATGGGTTCAAGCCCCGTGTCGGGCTCTGTGCTGACAGCTCAGAGCCTGGAGACTGCTTCAGATTCTGTGTCTCCATCTCTCTCTGCCCTTCCCCTGCTCACGCCCTGTCTCTGTCTCTCAAAATTAAATAAACATTTAAAAAATTTTAAAAAATACCCTATTGGGACTACACTGAAATACAAAGCTTCTGCACAGCAAAGGAAACCATCAACAAAACAAAAAGGCAACCTACTGAATGGCAGAAGATATTTGCAAATGATACATTCGATAAGGGATTAGTATCTAAAATATATAAAGAATTTATGGGGTGCCTGGGTGACTCAGTCAGTTAAGTGTCCCACTCTTGATTTCAGCTCAGGTCATGATCTCATGGTTTGTGAGTTCGAGCCCCGCAGCCTGTTTGGGATTATGTCTCTTCCTCTCTCTCTGCCCCTCCCCGACTCATTCTCTCTCTCTCTCTCTCTCTCTCTCTCTCTCTCTCAAAGTAAATAAACTTAAAAAAATAAAAAATAATATATATAAAGAATTTATACGACTCAATACTAAAAAAAAAACCCCACCAATAATCCCATTAAAAATGGGCAGAGGACCTGAATAGACATTTCTCCAAAGAAGACATACAGATGGCCAACTAACACATGACAAGATGCTTAACATCACCAGGGAAACACAAACCAAAACCACAAAGACATATCACCTTATACCTGTCAGAATGGCTGGAATAAAAACATAAGAAATAACAGCGTTAACGAGGATGCGGAGAAAAAGGAATCCTTGTGTGAGGTTGGTAGGATCGTAAATTGTGCAAACAATGTGGAACACAGCGTGGAGGGTCCTCAAAAAATTAAAAATAGGGGGTGCCTGGCTTGTTCAGAGTCTGCGGAGCGGGCGGCTCCTGATCTCGGGGTTGTAGGCTCGAGCCCCATGTTGAGTGTAGAGATTACTTAAAAAATAAGATTAAAAAAAACATTAAAAATAGAAATGCCATATGATCCACGAATTTCACTACCGGGTATTTATACCCAAAGAGAATGAAAATATTAATTCAAAAAGATATAAGCACCCCTGTGGGTTTTGTTTGCCTGTTTCAAGTTTATTTATTTTCAGAGAGAAAGTGTGAGTAGGGGAGGGACAGAGAGAGAGGCTCCATGCTGTCAGTGCGGAACCCGGAGGCTCTATCTCTCAAACTGTGAGATCCTGACCTGAGCCGAAATTAAGAGTTAGACGTTTAATGGACTGAGCCACCCTGGTGTCCCTGTCTTTTTTTTTTTTTTAAGGATTTTATTTGTAAGAAATCTCTACACTCCACGTGGGGCTTGAACTCACAACCTTGTTCCACCGACTGAGCCAGGCAGGCGCCCCTGCACCCCTATGTTTATTGCAGCATCGTTTACAATAACCAAGATATGGAAGCACCCCAAGTGTCCACTGACAGCGGAATGCATAAAGCAGATGTGGTGTATACATACAATGGAATATTCCCCGACCATAAAAGAGCGAATCATGCCACTTGCAACAACATGGGTGGACCTAGAAGATACAATCTAAGTGAAATAAGTCAGCCAGAAGAAAGCGATTTCACTCGTATGTAGAATTTGAGAAACAAATGAGCAAACAAGGGGGAAAAAAGAGACAAACCAAAAACCAGACCCTTGGGGTGCCTGGGTGGCTCAGGTGCTTAAGTGGCCGACTCTTGGTTTCGGCTCAGGTCTTGATCTCAGGGTTGTGAGTTCAAGCCCCTCATTGGGCTCTGTGCTGATGGTGCAAAGCCTGCTTGGGATTCTCTCTCTCTCTCCTTCTCTCTCTCCTCCCTCCCCAGCCTGTGCTCTCTCCCTCTCTCAAAATAATAAATAAATTTAAAAAAGAAAAAAACAGACTCTTAAGTACAGAGAACGAATTGATGGTTGCCAAAGAGGAGGTGGGTGGTGGGATGGATGAAACAGATAAAGGGGATTAAGAGTACACTTAAAGTATAGCCATTTAAAAAGATCAATTAATTTTATTAATCTCTACACCCAACATGGAGCTCGAACTCATGACCCAATGGAGAGACTCGTGCTCCACCGACTGTAGCCATCCAGGCGTCTCAAGAATCCACTCCTCCCGATGAGCACTGACATACGTATAGAACTGTTGAATCATATCGTACACCTGAAACTAATGTAACACTGTATGTTAACTATACTTCCGTTAAAAAAGACAGGTACTGAAGGATCCAAATTTTTAGAAATTAAAAATTCTCCTTCATCAAAAACATTCTTATGAGAAAGTGAACTGGCATGCGGGGGTGCCAGACAGACCAGGTTCAACCACTTGCCGAGGGATAGATTCCAAAGGCAGAGGGAAGATGGTGGTGACAGAAGAGAGAAATTATTTCCATGAGGTCCTAGACAGGACTAGAACATTAAAGACTGTCTCCCAAGTGCTGGAAATATTTCTATTTCTATTCTTTATATTCTATAAAGAATGGGAGGGGGGGCGCCTGGGCAGCTCAGTCGGTTATGTACATCCTACTCTTGGTTTTTGGCTGCGGTCATGATCTGGAGGTCATGAGTTTGAGCCCCGCGCTCAGCTTGGTGCTGACAGTGTGGAGCCTGCTTAGGATTTTCTTTCTCCCTCTCTCTCTGCCCCTTCCCTGCTCGTGTGCTCAGTCTCTCTCTCTCTGAAAATAAATAAACTTAAAAACATACACAAACAAAAAACATTCCTTAAAAAATAAAGAAGAGGTGGACAGAGGTGGGCGGTAGGTGCAGGTATCAGTGAAAGTCAAATCCATCATTGTGTGGGGTCAGTCCCCTGGGGCCTTCCTGGCTCAGGACAGTACTTGTTGCCTGAGGGGGTGGTTCAGGTTCCCATCAGGGGATGCGTTGCCTGCTGGGCGTTTTGCCTGAGTTGAGAAAGAAGCTGAGCTGGAAAGAAGAATTTATCAATGAGAAAGTAAGAAGTCAAAATGGAGGTCTTTGGAGTCCTCTTCCAAAAGTGCATTAACAAAACAAAAGGAAGGAAAACCAAACCCAACCAAACCCAACCAAACCCAACCAAATCCAGGAGTGCCAGAAGGTGAAGGATACAATGACTCTTCATAGAGTTTGGTGTCACTGCCTTGAGTTCGACTAAAGTGACATCAGTTTTACCCACCTCTTTATATCATTGGCGCAAATGTCAACGTATTGGAAGACGCATAAGGCGGATGATGTGTTAGTGTCACAAAATAGTTCCCAGAGATCTGAGGACCACATTTAACGTTTTAAGAAACATCAATCTACCTTATTTCTCTTAATGGCAGCCAAGTAATCTACTCTCTGTGCGGAGCAGAAAGCATCCCCTGTCCATGGGTGTTCAAGTCGATCCTGCCTTCTTCTGTCCACACAGCACTGCAGTGAGCCGACCGTGGACACCCCATCCTGTGCAGCAGGTGGGTTAAAAATTGTAAAACCTCATTTATTCATTCATTCAACAAAAATGAACTCATGGCCAGGTCCCTTTGCAGTTGTTTCTGGCTATTCCCAAAAACGTAACAAGGTCCCAGCCCTCATGGCCTACGTTCTAGCGGGGGGTGCGAGGAACAGTCAACAAGATAAACGCAAACATGTGGTATATGTTAGATGATGATAAGGACCAAGACAAAAATAAAGCAGAGACGAGTCTAGGATGTGGGGGGGGAGGCAAGGTGCAACCTCAGGGAAAACTGAAAGAGGACTCCAAGGACCTCCGTTTTGACCTCAAATTTTCTCATTGATAAATTCTCCTTTCCAGCTTATCTCTTAACTCAGGCAAAACGCCCGGCAGGGAACGCATCTCCTGATGGGAACCTGAACCACCCCCTCAGGCCACAAGTGTCCTGAGCCAGGAAGACCCCAGGGGACAGACCCCACACAATGATGGATTTGACCTTCACTACCTGCACGTACCCACATTTTCCTTCTATAATTTTTTTCAATGTTTATTTATTTTTGAGAGACAGACAGAGAGGAAAAAGTGTAAGTGGGGGAGGGGCAGAGAGAGAGGGATTCACAGAATCCGAAGCAGGCTCCAGGCTCCGAGCTGTCAGCACAGAGCCCGACGCGGGGCTCGAACCCACAAGACATGAGATCATGACCTGAGCCAAAGTCGGTCGCTCAGACGACTGAGCCCCCCAGGCGCCCCCCACATTTTCCTTCTATAAACACCGAAGTATTTTCGGCACTTGGGAGACAGTCTTCAGTCCTCTAGTCCTCTGTCTTCTGGTGTCAGCCTCATGGAAATAATTCCTCTCTTGCATCACCACCGTCCTCCCTCTGCCTGTGGATTTTGTCAGGGGCAAGTGGCAGAGCCTGGTCTGTTGGGGACCCGCGGAGCCAGGCGCTCTTGCACCCCTGTGTCCGGCTACAAAATGGCCCGCCGAAAGTGTCACCTCTAGGAGGCGACACTTACATAATGGCCCGCAGAAAGTGAGCTGCGCGCTCAGACGCAGAGAACGATTCAGGCTGGAAGGATTCAGCATCCATTGACTTTCCTCTCATTGCCCTTAGAGAAGTCTCCCGAAGACTCGCAATAACTTCTTCCTTTTCTCCAGGGATGTCCCCTCGAGAGAGACTTTCACGTCTTTGTTTTTGTTTGGGAAACCCTGAATGTGACGCCTGCCCCCAGGCTGGCTGCATCCTCCCGGGTGGAAACCACAGGTACCACCTACTTGGTTTCTCCCCTTTCTCTTTAAGCCGCAGGTGTAAGAGTCTCCAACCGCACCTTGTCTCCACAGGACCCCCTGGCCAGGCCCTAGAAGACCCCTGCTGGCACAGTGCCACAGGGAGCAAAAGCTGCGAGCATTTTTATTTTGTTTATTTTCTATTTTATTTTCGGGGTTAATAATTCTTTTTCAAAAAAAATTTTTAATGTTTATTTTTGAGAGAGACAGACTGTGAGTGGGGGAGGGGCAGAGAGAGAAAGCGAGACACAGAATCTGAAGCAGGCTCCCAGCTGTCAGCACAGAGCCGGATGCGGGGCTCGAACTCACAAACCGTCAGATCGTGACCTGAGCCGAAGTCGGACGCTCAACCGACTGAGCCACCAGGTTCCCTGAGTTAATAATTCTTTATTAGGATTCAGGTTCCAAACGATGTAGAAAAGCAGCGGCAAGACGGTACAGATCCAGGGAAAGCTGGGGAGCACTTATTTATTTATTTATTTTAATTTTTTAATTTTTTTGTGGGGGGGGGGCGTATTTTAAACCTGACTCTAAGCCCCAGGCTAGATCCAGAGGCTCCAACCCCAGGTGAGGCCAGGTCCCCAGGCCCTTTGGGTTCCAGGCATCTATGTCTGTGGCCTCGGGGACCTACCAGGGAGCCCCCCCATGGGGCAATGAGCTCAGACTCAGGTTCCCTGGGTGGCCTCAGCTCTCTACTTGGAGGACAAAGAGCCTCCAGATGGAGAAGAAATTCACCTCCCTATTTCTCACTTGAAAGGAGTGACAAAGAATTAGGAGTGCGTGAAAATGAATCCTGCAGGGTTGACCCTCCCACCCGGCAGGGGCTGCCAGAAGACAGTCCCACCTGCCCCATCTTCCCCCCACCCAAGCCCTTCCTCCCAAAGCTCACCCACTCAGTCAGCTGTTGGTCCCACCCCCTGAGGCGGCAGGATTCTCTCCCCTCCCGCACCCAGCGATCCGGGCAGTGTCTTCTCCTTAAGGGGCCTCGCCCTGTGTCGTTCCAGCCTCTGTTTACCCATCCAGGCCCAAAACAGTGCTGTCCAAGAGAAACAATGCATCCTTTTTATTTTAGAATGTGCTTTTTGTATTTTAAATTTTCTAGTAGCCACATTTTTAAAAAGTCAACGTCAAATAAAACAGGTGAAATTAATGATCATAATGTTTTATTTAACCCAAAGCATGCCAAATATTATCTTAACATGTAATCAATATAAAACATTTTTTTGAGAGAGAGAGAGAGAGAGAGAGTCCATGCGTGAACCTGGGCAGGGTTTGGGGAGGAGCAGAGGTTGAGAACTCATCCCAAGCAGGCACCACATCCAGTGGGAGCCAGACATGGGGACCGTGACCATGAGATCATAATCGGAGCCAAAATCAAGAGTCAGTCGCTTAACCTACTGAGCCACCCAGGCGCCCCTAGTCAATATAAAAAATATTGATGAGATATTTTACGTTATTTGGTAGCACGGCATCGAACTTCGGGGTGTATTTTACACTTACAGCTTCATTTCAATCAGTCTAGCCACATTTCAAGCGCTCAGTAGCACCTGTAGCTTGTCGCTGTCATCTTGGAAACCGGGGACTGAGACAGGTCAAGCAGTCAGCTCCTTTGCTCAGCTGGGGAAGGAATTCTGCTGCCCAGACATTCCTGTCTGGCCTCATCTCTGTCCTCCACTCCCTCTGGTCTGAACTCCCCCCCCATTTGACTGTTCCCCAAAACACAAGGTACCCAGATCTACCCAAATCTGACCCACTGCTCCATGAATGCTAGACCTTTTGGGGATGAGATCCGAAAATAAAGACCAAAGTGTACCACTGGACCCAGTTCTTGGGTGTCCTCACGTGTTTCAGTCTGGGGCCCCAGCAGCGGCGGCAGGAAGCCCATGGCTGTGGGTGTAGCTGCCCCCCCGCCCCCATGCAGACGGGACACTCTTGAGGTTCAAAGCTTTGCCTTGTTGCCAGGAACCTGCCGATGAGACCATTTCTTAAGAAGTTTGAGGGTATTACGCTTCATTAATCCCCTAAGTTCTCAGTCTTTGCATGTAGCACAGGATAAGGCAGCTTTTGGGGCTCTAATAATAATAAACTATTTTATTTTTAAAGATTTATCCCGTTAAATGTTTTTTGGGGCACCCGGGTGGCTCAGTCGGTTGAACGTCCGACTTCAGCTCAGGTCATGATCTCACCGGTCGGGGTTCAAGCCCCATGTTGGGCTCTATGCTGACAGCTCAGAGCCTGGAGCCTGTTTCAGATTCTGTGTCTCCCTCTCTGTCTCTCCCCTCCCCCGTTCATGCTGTCTCTCTCTCTCTCTCTTTCTCTCTCTCATAAATAAATAAACATTAAAATTTTTTTAATTTTTTAATGTTTATTTATTTTGATAGTGCAAACAGGGGAGGGGCAGAGAGAGAGGGAAACAGAGGATATGAAGCAGGCTCTGCGCTGAGAGCAGGGAGCCCAATGCAGGGCTCAGACTCAATGAACCACAAAATCATGACCTAAGCCGAAGTCAGATGCTTGACCCACTGAGCCACCCAGGTGCCCCTTGGCTCTTCCCTTTGACATAGAACCAGGAGACCCTCAGTTATAGAGACAGAGGTAGGAGGAGGAGAGCAGCGGTATAAATTCTGGCTCTGTCACTGAGAGGCTGTGTGACTTTGAGTAAGTTCCTTAACCTCTCTGAACTTCTATTTTTTCATATATATCACAGAGATCATACTGCCCACAAGACATACAAGGATGTCGTGATGACTGATTGCATGTGAAGCACTTAGTAGGTAGTGAACTAATGTCACCCTCTTGATATAGGTTGTTGCTAAGTCAAGCTTTGGTTATTGATCAAGATATGGGTAAGAGAAAGGCTTATATTAGCCACATCTGGACTGAGACCCTGTTGATATCATATTGGCCCATACCTCTGAACTGTGTGGTTTTTTTTAATTAAATAAAATTTCAGAACACTCTGTACCCATGAAGTAATCACTCCCCATACCGTCCTCCTTCCAGGCCCTGGTAACCACCAGTCTGCTTTCCGTCTCCAAGGATTTGCCTGTTCTGAATATTTCACATAAAACCAATCATACAATCTTAGGAACTTTTGTCTGGCTTCTTTCACTTTTCCTAATGTTCTTTTTTTTTTTTAAGTTTTTTTTTCTTAATGTTTATTTATTTTGAGGGAGAAAGAGAGACAGAGCGTGAGCGGGGGAGGGGCAGACAGAGAGGGAGACAGAATCCGGAGCAGGCTCCAGGCTCCAGGCTGTCAGCACAGAGCCCGACTCGGGGCTCAAAACTCACCAGGTGTGAGATCATGACCTGAGCCGAAGTCCGACGGCCAACCGACTGAGCCCCCCAGGCGCCCCTTAAGTCGTAGCATTTATCAGTACTTCGTTCCTTTTCATGGCTGAACAATATTCCATCGTGTGGATGGACCACTGCTTGTTTCTCCATTCGTTTGCTCGTGGACATTTGAGCGGCTTCCATTTTCACTTCTCTTGGAGATACACCTACGACCTGGAATCCTGGGCCCCCCGACAATTCTGTGTGACGTTTGCCAGGAGCTGCCAGAGTATTTTCCAGTGCTTGCATCTTTGGACCTTCCCCCCGGCACGTGGGGGGTTCCAATTGCTCCCGTCTTGCACTGAGCCCTGTTAATACCGAGTAAAGAAAGGCTTACGAGCTGGCACGTGCATAACATTCCGCTGTCTGTGCTGAAATTTGTCCACGGGGGTCGCAGACATTGGAACGAGAGGCAGTTCGCAGAAGAGGCGACCTGAAGCGTCGATAAACGTGAACTCTGCCTCGCTGGTAATCAGGGAAATGAGGTGCAAATCACAACCGCAATGGAAGAACATTTCCTACTCATTGGATTAGTAGACATTAAAAGACCAGACAAGGGGCACCTGGCGGGCTCAGTATGCAGCTCTTGGTCTCAGGGGTGGTGAGTTCAAGCCCCCATGCTGGGTGTGAAGCCTACTCAGAAAACAGATCGGACAAAACTTAGTTTGGCTGGATGTGGACGATAAGTACTCTCACACCACTGTTGAGAGTGTAAATTGGTACAACTTTTTTTTTTTTTTTCGTTTCTTTATTTTGAGAGAGACAGAAGAGCATGAGCAGGGGAGGGGCAGAGAGAGAGGGAGACAGAGAACTCCAAGCAGGTTCCACGCTGTCAGTGCAGAGCCTGACGCGGGGCTTGAACTCACAAACCATGAAATCATGCCCTGAGCTGAAACCAAGAGTTGGATGCTTAACCAACTGAGCCGCCCAGGCGCGCCCAAAATTGGCACAACCAATTTGGTTCGCGCATTTTGCTGCTAGCAGGTATACATCTCAGAGGAATTCAGAGATGAGAATCCAGGGAGACATGTTTAAAAATATTTATAGCTATCGATGGACTTCAAGAAACGCTCCCCCAAAATATGGCAACTGGGCATATTGAATATTTTCAACTGAAGGAATTTGAAAAACCAAAGGTGTAGGAAGGACTTCTTGACCTTCCCCGAAGCAGGTCACAGACCCCAGGTGAGAGGTGCCCTCCGGGACCCAGAGCAAGGAGCAGCCTCATCTCCAGGACGCCGGGAAGCGTCTGAAGGAACCAGCCTTGGCTCCCCCAGGTCACTACCCTGAGCTCACACCCCTTTGTCCTACCACTGAGCCCTGTTAATAGCGAGTAAAGAAAGGCTTACGGAACGGGCACGTGTTCCCGTGATTTTTCACTCTTCGTCACCATCAGATTCAACATCAGAATGTTCACGTTTAACTTTGGGTCTTCATGTCTTCTCGTGTCATTGGCTGTCATGTCACATAAAACTTTCTTGGATGAATGGATATGCTTTCCTCTCACTCTGTCTTTTGTTACAGGGCCCCAGCTGAGAACCTGGCAGACATTTTTCCCTCCCTTACACGTCTCCCCGCTGGTGTTAGAAGTCAGAGAGGTGAGGGTTGGGGGGAGCGGTTGGGCGAAGACGCAAGAGGGATGCCTGAGTCCCTGGTAGTGGTCTGTTTCTTGATCTGGTTGATAACGGAGTGGTTCACTTTGCAAAATTCCATCAAGCAGCACACTCACGATCTGTGTACTTTCATGTACTTACGCTTGTGGTGGTTTTATTGTAGTTATTTAAAAAGTTGTTTTAATGTTTATTCATTTTTGAGAATAAACAGAGCAACCAATCAATCAAACATGACAACACAAATGACTTGACACTCCTCCCATTGAGAAGTGGGGTCTCTGTCGCCATCCCTTTAATTTGGCTGTGCTCCTGTCGCAGGTGGATCAAAAGAATCCGATGAAGTGACGTGACTTCAGTTCTGAGAGGGAGGCGGTCAGAAAAGGCCACTCCTTGCCTGCCGGGGACGCAGCTCCCTGCAGCCCCGAGTCATCCTGCAAGCAGTCCGGCTGCTCTGTGGTGCCAGACTAGAGACACCGCCTGCCCGGCCGAGGCTGCCCAGCCCAGATGCCGCACGTATGAGTCAGGAAGCCGGCTCAGATGGGTACCCTCCGGCCCCAGCCATGGAGGGCACCCCAGCTCAGGTCCCAGACACCCTGGAGCAGAGAAGAGCCACCTTCCCTGAGCCCAGACTCCTGACCCCAGACTCCCGACCCAGGTTGCCCAGGAGCCCGGTAAAATGCTGGTGGCTGTTTTACATTACTAAGCCTTTAAAAACTGGCAAAAAACACATAACATAAATAAAGTTTACCATTTTGGGGCACCTGGGTGGCTCAGTCAGTTAAGCATCTGACTCTTGATTTCGGCTCAGGTCATGATCTCACGGTTCGTGGGTTCGAGCCCCGCATCAGGCTCTGTTCTGACCGCTAGCTAGCCTGTCTTCAGATTCTGTGTCTCCCCCTCTCTCTGACTCTCCTCTGCTCACACTGTCTCTCACTCTCTCTCAAAAATAAATAAAAACATTAAAAAAATTTTAAAAAAAGAACAACTCCCCCTTTCCCTCCCTGTTGCCTATGGCAACCACCTTACTTTCTGTGTCTGTGAACCTGACTACCCTAGGAACCTCATATAAGAAGGATCATATAGGATTTGTGCTTTTTTTGGTGACTGGCTTATTTCACTTAGCACCTTGTCCTTAAGTTGCATCCAGGCAGCAGCACAAGTCAGGATTTCCTTCCTTACCAAAGCTGAATAATATTCTACTGTATGCATAGACCATCGTGTGCCGATGCCTTCTTCTGCTGATGGACACTTGGGTTGCTTCCGCCTTTTGGCTGTTGTGAGTAATAACTGCTGTGAACGTGACACCGCAGCAAATAGCTGGAACAATGTTGTGCCTCAATAAAGTCTAATAAAAAAAAAGGTGATTACACTTTGAAAAAGTCTTGCCCAGCAAAGTGTTCCTGCAAAGATCAGGCAGCACGCAGACGCTCAGGGAATGCAGCGCCGTGACCTCTTCTTGAAAAAACAAACCTTTTTCTGTGCCTGACAGCACCTTCCAGGGAAAAATGCAAACAGACAAGACCAGGCATGCAGAAGCTGGAGCAGAAGGTCTGGTGGTGGGTACTCAATCTACGTCAATATAGAGATGGAAGGAAAGGGGGAATCATGGTTGCTTGGGTGGGTATATACGATACACACTTGGCCCCTGTAAGAAGAAAATGTTAATATACATTTACACTCACTCTATGTAACTACATATGTAAGACTATATACGGTTACACACACAAGGATACAAATACGTAGAAGGTGAGGCGTAGGTGGAGGGATTGTGACAGAATAATTTCTTCCTCTGGGGGAGCCTGGGTGGCTCAGTCAGTTGAGCGTCTGACTGAGCGTCAGCTCAGCTCATGATCTCAGGGTTCGTGGGTTCGAGCCCCATATCAGGCTCTCTGCTCCCAGCGCGGAGCCCACTTTTGGATCTTCTGTTCCCCTCTCTCTTTGCCCCTCCCCCACTCTCTCTCCTTTTTCTCTCTCAAAAATAAACATAAAAGAATAATTTCTTCCTCTAAATATCAGAAAAGCAATCAACCTAATCGACTATTGAACCATGCAGGGTTCGTAGTTTCATTTTTAATAATTACAAAAACAGCAACAAAGAATGAGTGATTGGTTCCTCTGCCCTGATCCTCGCCCCCTTGGAAAGGGCTCAGCGCTGTCCTCCACGCTCTTCCTCAAGCCCCCCGCTCCCCTGAGGCGAGTGGTACTTGTTCACTTCACTGAGGTTCAGAGAAGGCAAGTGCCTGGCCCAGAGGTGCCCAGTTGGTAGTAGGAGGGGACCAAACCTAGGTATATCTGATGTCTGACCCTGACCCCAGCCCTGAGCCCATCCCTGCAGGCTCGTGCAGCTCCCAGCCTCCCCCAGCCTTTCCTTCAGTAAAGAGAATGTCCAGGACGAGGTGCTAGGGGCCAAGTCAGCTGCTAATTTGGGTGAACTTGGGGAGATGATCTTCTACTCTCAGTTTCCACAATTCTAGAATGATCTTTTTTTTTTCATTCACTCATTCAATAACAATAGTTGAGGGACCCTTTGTACCAGGCCCCGGGAGTCACAAAGGGGCAAAGTGCTGTGATGCAGGCAGCCTCTCCCCTCCCCGCACCCCCAAACTCTGGACACCGAGGGGTCAGGAAAGGCCTCTGCAAGGAGGAAGGACTGGAGCTGGTGGCTTGGCAAGGACAGGAAGGTGCGCCCACCAAGGGGAGCAGGCACGTGGTGGGTGGGGGTTGCACCAGAGCCCTGGTGACCTGAATCGCTTTTCTGCCACTTTCCATTCATTTTGCCTAGTCTAGAATTATATATATATTTTTTAGTGTTTACTTATTTTTGAGAGAGGGAGAGAGCAAGAGAGCAGAGGAGGGGCAGAGAGAGAGGGAGACACAGAATCCGAAGCAGGCTCCAGGCTCCGAGCTGTCAGCACAGAGCCCGATGCAGGGCTCAAACTCATGAACCTCAAGATCATGACCTGAGCTGGAGTCGGAGACTTAACCCACTGAGTCACCCCTAGAAGTTTATATTTCAATGAATTTTTGTTTTGAGAGATTTATCTGCTCATCATTCATGATGAGTGCGATAGGCTGAATGTTTTTGTCCCCCCACCCTCCCAATTCATATGTGATAGTATTTGGAGGTGATTAGGTCTTGGGGATAAAGGCCTTCTGAATGGGGTTAATGTCTTCTAAAAGAGACCCTACAGAGATCCCTTCCCGCTTCTTCCAAGTGAGGACACAGCAAAGAAAGAGATGTCAGTCTATGAACCAGGAAGCAAGTTTTCACCAGACACCAAAGCTGCCAGCACCCTGACCATGGACTTCTCAGCCTTCAGAACTGTGAGATAGAAGTCGGTTGTTTATAAGTCCCCCAGGCTGGGTAATTTGTTACACCGTCCCCAACGGAACAGAGCAATGAGCTTTGGGATTGTTTTTCAAGTTGGGGCTATTACTCCTAAAGCTGCTGTGGAAATTTGCATATGAGTCTGTGTGGACATATGCGTTCATTTTTTCTGTCTAATTACCTAGGAATTGGATGGCATAAGTTAAATGTTACGTTTCAATTTTTTAAAAATTTTTAAATATTTATTTTTTAGAGAGAGAGAGAGAGAGAGAGAGAGACAGAGTGCGAGTGGGGGAGGGGCAGAGAGAGGGAGACACAGAATCCAAAGCAGGCTCCAGGCTCTGAGATGTCAGCACAGAGCCCGATGCGGAGCTCGAACTCATGGACCATGACCTGAGCCGAAATCAAGAGTCAGTTGTTCAACCGACTGAGCCACCCAGATGCCCCATGTTTCAATTTTTAAGAGACTGCCAATCTGTTTTCCAAAATGATGTAGTATTCGTATTCCTAGAGACAGTGTATGCGCGTCTCATTTGTTCCATAGCCTCACAATACTTGGCCTGGTTGGTTTTTCAAATTGTAGCCACTCTACTGGGTGAGTAATGGTGTCTCTCTGTGGATTGAAGTGGCATTTCCCTAATGACTAACCATGGTGGCCGGTTTTTCTAGTCTTTACGGGCCATCTATATGTGTTTTTTGGTGCAGTCCTTGTTCAAACCTTTGGCCCATTTCTTTTGGTTGATTGTTTTATCGTGGAGTTGTAAAAGTTCGTTATATATTCTGGATACAAGTGCTTTGCCAGATATATATATAGTGAATATTTTCTCCCAGTCTGTGGCTTGCCTTTGAATTTTCTTACTGGTGTCTTTTGAAGTTCATGCTTGTTTTTGTGTCAATATCCAAAAGAAGGAGAAATCCAGTGCAGGGGTGGGGCTCCAAGCCCAGGAGATCTGGCGTCGCTCAGAAATTAGGACGAGGTGAGGCTGAAATGCCACAGACTCTGATGTCATAGCTCCTGTCTGGGGTTAAGATTTCCACGTTTGGGGTCTGGCAGGTAAAGGGCCAGGCAGGCTGGTTTTGAGCTGGACACTGTCCCCTGCTGGCTGCTTGCTCTTTTGGACCCTTGGGCGCTAGTCTGAAGAAGCCTACATCAAGTCCGGAGAGCACGGCTCCAGGAAGCTTCAGAAGGCTGCCCCCTGTTGGAGGTCACCGGGAACCGTGTGGCAGATGGGTTCCTGGGTCACCTGGCTTGTTGGTTGGTGGGAACTCCTGGGCTTCTGGGCCTCCTACCTGCCCTCCCTCGTTCCTGGATGTGCGAAAGGCTTCCTGTTGGCAGCACTTCTCTGGGACCATTGTTGCCTCAGGGCTTTCAGAGTTCATTCTTGGAAACTCCGAAGTTTGGGAGGACACACAGACTGCCCACCCGAGGGAGGGAGATTCGGATGCAGAAGTGGCCCCACCTGGCCCTTGAGTAGCTGGGAGCACCGCTGGCTGCCCTGAGTTCTCTGTTGCTCTTTCAACCACTGCCACACAGCTGGGCTGGGCCTCTGGCTGGAGCGCTCTAGCTATGGAAGGTCATATCTCACAGGTAATGTGCGAGACTTTGGCGGTGGACGGCCCCCTCCCAGGATGCCGCTGTGGACCGTCTGGCGTCCTCCCCTGGTTTAGGGGTTTGGACTGACTCACCAAGGCTGTCATTTTCTCAGGATGGATCCCTCTCCCAGCGTGCTTGTGGGGTCAAGGGACCCCAGGAGACCCAGGGGGCAGGGGTAGGGGTTCTGGTAGGGCGGGTGGTCATTCTAGGTCCCTCACCCTGACAGATGGGGCCTGGAGCCTCCTCCCTCTGGGTCCGACTGGGTCTTGTCAGCTGGGTTCTCAGGGACACAGAAATAACAAAAGAAGATGGAATTTGGGGGCACTTGATCTTCCTCCTGCCCTGATCCTGCAGACATGTTCACTTCCGGACTCTTCTAGAATATTTCTAAATGCAGAAAAAAAAAAAAACCCACATCGGACTAGAAAGGAAACCAATTTTATTGAAACACAATGATGAAAATACGTGAAAACATGTGTTATGTGGTGCTTCCTGGCTAACGCATTAGCAGCGTAATAATGTCAGTATTTTCAAAATAGAACAGCATAAATGGTATTTGAAGACCCCCACAATGATTGCAAGGTGATACAGATCCCGCTAGGTTGCTGGTGTGCACGATTGAAGAAAATGCTAGATTTCCGTTAGAAGTTAATGAAGATGAAGATGTAGATTTTTATCGAATTAAAAAAAAATGTTTTCTTAGGGGCACCGGGTGGCTCAGTCGGTTAAGTGCCTGAGTTCGGCCCAGGTCATGATCTCACGGTTTGTGAGTTCAAGCGCCGCATCGGGCTCTGTGCTGTCAATGCAGAGCCCGCTTCAGATCCTGTGTCTCCCTCACTCTACTCCTTCTCCAGCCTTTCTCTGTCCCTCAAAAGGAAATAAACACTTAAAATTTTTTTAAATGTTTTTTTATTTATATTTGAGAGAGAAAGAGAGAGAGAGGGAGGGAGGGGCAGAGAGAGAGGGAGACACAGAATCCCAAGCAGGTTCCTTGCTGCCAGCGCAGAGGCCAACTCAAGGCTCAAACCCACAAAACACGCGATCATGACCTGAACTGAAACTAAGAGTCAAACGCTTAACTGACGGACGCCCCCACCCCCATACGCCCTCTTCTCCCTCTCTTAGGACCAGCCGTTCTCTGCTTACCTACCACCAAGAGCTGATGGGCGGCGGGCAGCCTCCTCTGGAGCCTCTGTGGACAAAAATGAACAGCGACAGACACAAGCAAGCCTCAGTCTGAATTGCCCCCATTCCCCGGCCCCGGGGGGCTTCGGAGCAGTATGCCACCGGGCCGGAAGAGCCCCTCTTGACATGTGTCGGGCCCACTCTGCCCTGAGCCCTCGCCTTCCAGCTTCAGAGATGTAAGGGTCTGCAGAGCTGAGCCATTCGGAACCTTGACCCCCAGCATTCTGCAGGGAGTTGACTACAGCGACCTTGGTGAGTATCCCACGCACATGTGAGCACTTCTCCTGCGTTTAGTCCTTTCTCAGATAAAGTGAGCCTGGAGGGCCCTCAGCCACCCGTCACCTGCCCACCTACCTGTGGACACTCCGGCGGTGCCCACTCAGACAGTCTTTGTGTTTGTTTGCTTTTCTAGCTAAAGGGAAATGGCAAAAAGATAAAGGTTTATTGTTGTGTGTCACATTCAGCCACTGTAGGAAAGGCCGGGGCAGGGCCCACAAGCACAGGGAGAGATTGTTTCCAGGAGGGACAGGGGAGTCTTGCATCAAGGTAAATGCGCAGAGTGAAGGTTAAGGAGCAGGAGAGGGACACGGACGACGTTGGCATGACCCAGATGAGGAGAGCCAAGCCTTCCTCCTCCGCTGCCCTTCGGTTTAACACCCACTGAGGTGGATGTAACCCTGTGGTAATGAATACATGAGTCCTTCCTACTGGGGGGGTCCTGGGGGAGCCTTGGCCAATCCCTCTTTGGATCTCTGGTCCCCAAGACAGTGCCTGAGACACTGTGGCATTCATAATAGCGAGGATAAAGGGGAGAGGGAATTAATGAATAATTGAAGTGGAGTTTTATATTTCACTTAACCTTGCCTTCCCTGATCGGAGCATGTTTACATATGACACGTTCAACTTTGTTTTCATTTTAAGAACCTTATGCCTTTCCTGCTTTTTAAATATTTATTTTATTATTTGTTTAATGTTTATTTATTTTTGAGGCAGACGGATCACATGCGGGGAAGGGGCAGAGAGAGAGGAAGACGGGTGGGGGGGTTGGGGGGTGGGGTCAAACTCACCAACTGTGAGATCATGACCTGAGCTGAAGTCGCACGCTAACCGACTGAGCCACCCAGGTGCCCCTTCTTTTTTTCTTTTTTTAAATCTTTGTCTTACAACACAAGAGTTAAGCCTATGTAAATAAATTATGATAACGAAGATGTTTGAAGTTACTGTCATTGTGCTTCATGCTTTCCCCCGGTTTTTCCTTTCCTCTCCTTTGCTTTAAAAGTATTTTTTTCTTTCTCCCTAGCAACTGCAACGTTATTGCAATGTTATTCTGTTGGTGGCTTCGTTAAATTTTTTAAAAAGAAAAAATATATCTGAAAAAATATATAAAGCTCTATGCCCAAGTGGGACTTGAACTCACCGCCCTGAGATCAAGAGTGGCAAGATTTACCGACTGCGCCAGTAGGCGCTCCTGAACTTCTATTTTCTTTCTATCTTTTTTAATGTTTATTTATTTTTGAGAGCGAGCGAGCATGGGCAGGGGAGGGGCAGAGAGAGAGGGAGACACAGACTCCGAAGCAGGCTCCAGGCTCTGAGCTGCCAGCACAGAGCCCGATGTGGGGCTCGAACTCACAACCCTGAGCTGAAGTCGGGCGCCCCGAACTTGTATTTTCTTAATTAACAATGTGGAGAAGAAAAGAGATCTGTGCCTGAACCCCCCCCCCCCCCCCCGTAATCTGGGAGATCTAGCACACTTGCCTCCTCTTCCTATTTGCTCCCAGCACCGGCTGACTCACCAGCCATTTACGGGTGTCTGCTCTGCGCAGGCACAGTCCGAGCCCTTGCCTGCTAACCGCGAACCCTGAAGAGAAGGCAAGTGCGCGTTCACCGGACCCTCACGGCGCGCCGGCCGCACGCGGGGCCAGGACCGTGACACCCGGGGCCTCGCTGCGCTGCGCCAGACTCCGCGCGGCCGGGTGTGGTCTTGCTGCGTCTTGTCCGTAACCTCCGGCTGGAACCGGACTCTCCGGGGGCGGAGCCCGGAAACCTCTATTTTAGAAGCACGCGGTTGCGGAGGGTCCCCAGCCGGCGCTGCGCCCTCACTTAAAAGGCCGCGGTCGGTGCGGCGCGGAGCCCCTGCAGCCCCGCCCACTCCCGCCCGCGACCTGCCCGGGGGGGGGGGGGGCGCAGCTGAGTCGGCAGCAGAGGAGCCGGGCGGCGCGGTCCCCCCTCTCTCCGGGGCTCCAGGTGAGTGCGACCGTGGACGTCAACACCCCTGGCCCCCCGACTGCAGGGGGCAGTGGGGGCTGACCCGCTGCCAGTTTCCGATTCTCTCCTCCACCGGGACAAACCCGGCTTCAGCTGAGGACGATTTCACGCCCCGCGCGGGCGGGGATTTAAAGCCCGCAGTGCCGCCTAGTGGTCGTGGCGAGGAATTCCCCGCACCCAACGGGACTAGAAACTGGGTGCTTTAAATACAAATTGACATTTGCTCAGGGAGCTGAACTTAAATGCTCTCACGCACAAACTAGGTAATACTTATGTGAGGCGATGGGTGTGTTTAATTAACTAGATGGGGGGATCCTTTCACAATCTATACGCATATCAAATAACCACGAACACTTGAACTATCTTACAGTTTTTGAAATATTTATTTTGAGAGAGAGGGAGGTGAAGAGAGAGGGAGAGAGCGAGAGAGAGGGGATTTCAAGCAGGCTCCGTGCTGTTAGCACAGAGCCTGAAAGCAGGGCTCGCTCTCACGAAACCTGAGCTCACAACCTGAGCCGAAATCAGGAGTTGGAGGCTCAACTGACTGAGCAGCCGGGTGCCCCTGTTTCAACATTATAATGTAAACAGCTTTAAAGTTACAGAGGCGTTATAAGAACAGCACACAGAACTCCTGTGTATCTATTCAAGTTTCGCCGATTGTCCCAGCAGTGTCATTTAGAGCAAAGGTTCAAGTTCAGGATCACACGTTGCAGCCAGTTACCTCGTTCCATCTGAGTCAGCCCCTGGGTCTTTCTTTGACCTTCAGGACTTTAACATTTTTGAAGAGGATAGACCATTTTGGAGAATGTACCTCAGTTTGGATTTCCAGTGTTTCCTCATGATTAGACCCAGGTGATGCATATCACACACGCTGTGTTCTGTCCCTTGTCACCTAGTAGGTGGCACCTGATATTCCTCTGTTCCACGACTGGTGGTAATAACTTAGTCCACTTGATAGAGATGGTACTTGCCAGGTTTTAACACTGTAAAGTTTCTCTTCTTCCCTATGCATTTGACAAATGCTTGGTGGGGTGATGCTCTGAGTCTACGTAAAATCCCATTTCTTGCCCCCTTTTACTCATTTTAGTGTGTGCCTAGTAATGTTTCTTGCTAGCTTTAATTGTTACTGTGGTGGCTGCCAAACAGTGTTGTTCTTTTTCTTCTTTTTTTAAATGCTTATTTACTGCCAGCACAGAGCCTGATGTGGGGCTCAAAACCATGAACAGTGAGATCATGACCTGAGCTGAAACCAAGAGTGAGAAGCTTAGCCAACTGAGCCACCCAAGTGCCCCCCCCCTTTTTTTTAAGATTTAAAAAAATGTTTTATTTATTTATTTAGAGAGAGAACGAGCAGGGGAGGGGTGGGGGGGAAGGGCAGAGCTTCGGAAGTGACTCTGTGCTCACAGCAGAGAGCCTATGTGGGCTTGAACCCATGAACTCTGAGATCACGACCTGAGCTGAAGTCGGACACTTGACTGACTGAGCCACCCAGCGCCCCTACTTGAAGAATCATTTAAAAGTGAAAGAAATTTTTGTGGAGTTAGTCGATTAATTTCTCTTCTGTTGAAAAGTAGTGGAAGATGAGGGAGACTTCTGGGAGGGGGGGTGGGGAGGATGAGCTCCCTTTCACACCTGTTGGATTTGGGGTGACATTAAAATCTCACGTCTAGTGGGAAAGTGAGAAGAGGAGACGTGACACCCATATAGTTCAAACCCTGCCTGTCCTCTCTCAGTGGCCCCCAGAGGCCAGCGCCTCTGCATACAGGGTCCTGGGGTATCCGTGGCCTTGACTCCTGAAGGTTTCCCTGAAGAGGGCGAAATGCAGCAAAGCGGAATGACCACCAGATGGCGCTGCCGCGCGCCTTACATTCGGCTCCGCGGCTCGCTGGGGACACGGACCAATGTCCCCACTTAGCTCCAGCATTTGTTGGTAATCGGGGCGGTTCATTGATCCCCACTGTGTGCCAGACATTGCGCCGGGTTCTTCAGGACTTTAGTTCACTTGATGCTAACGGAGCTTCAAGGGGTAGAGGATCGCGACCTTCCCAGATGAGGACCTGAGGCTCAGGGCTGGCTGAGGCCACACAGCTAGCAAGCAGCGAGTTGGACTGACCCCAAAGCCTGTGTCCACTCCGCCGGCCCTGTACCGCTTGCCCCCAGGTATTAAACTTCCATGTTGAAGTTATTTTTCTAGATAATGGGGAGGCACGGCAACAAGTCCCCCCCCCCCCCAAGCCACCTTCCTATGGTAAAAGGGGGCTGAGACTTTGGGGGCCACAGAATTGTGACAATTTGGTCCTTTTGTTTTTAAAGATTTATTTTATTTTATTTTATTTTATTTGTAGGCTCCGTGCCCAACATGTGGATCTCACTCACAACCCTGAGAGTGGGTCACATGCTCTACTGACTAAGCCAGCCACATGCCCTCATTCACCACTTGGCCCTTAATTCCCTAACATCCCTGGGAACAAGACTAGGGCTGTGGCTTAGTGTTGGGTATCTGACTTCATCACCAGCTGAGGAAGAAAATGGAGCAGGAGACACACCGGACAATGAGACATCCAGGGAGCTGGGACAGACCCTGGAGGGAAGGGTCCGCTGAGGAAGGGGTGCCTGGGGCATCCGCACCTCTTCTTAGGCTCTGAAATTACTGGATACCGGTCTGGTAAATTACTTCCTTTCCTAAAGCCTCAGCTTCCTTATCTGTAAAATGGGATCACAATGATCAGGCTTTCAGGGCTTGGAGGGACAGAATGAGAATATGTATCAAAGGCACAGCTACCTAGTGGCATCAGTGCTAGTAAGAGAGCTTTCCGGGCACCAAGGGGAAGGGCAGCTGTGAGAAGCGTGCCCAAGAAAATCAAGAGGACTTGCACGAGCGACAAAGGGGTGCCAAGTTTCCCAAGTCCAAGCCACGTGGGGTGGGCGGGATTCTTTCAGACCTGCAGAATAGGGGGTGACAGAGACATCTCATGCCGAGTGGGCAGGTGGGGAGAGGAAGCAAGAGCCAGGACGCTAATCTGAGATCCTGTTCGTGGTGGGAAACACCGGGAGATCTTAAGAGGAGCAGGAAGGGGAATTTGACTTATGGTCCTGGGAGGAACGGAGACGTGCGGGCCGGGAACAGGGGGCAGAGAAGCCCACCCAGAAAGCCGAGCGAGCTGAGGATGCCCGAGGCCAGATAGAATGCGGAGGGCACAGAGGGGGATTCCGGGGTCCGGGATAGCGGTGCCTGCTGGCCCAGACCGTTCATTTCAGAGGCTGGGAAGGGAAGAAAAGAGAGACAAAGGGTGGGGGCATGGGAAGTGGTTTTCAGCCGGGAAGAGACGAAGCAGTGCAGAAGGAGATAAATAAATGCCCAAGGGGAGGGAGAGCCCTGGGAGCAGTCTGGCCAGGGGTGCTAACCGTGTGCGGATGTTACCAAATCAAATCCGACATTTTCCCTCAGTAACGAACCTTCACACCAAGTAGCTTTGTTCTGGGAATGCAGAACATGGTTCAAGATTCCATAACCTGGGGCCCCGGGGTGGCTCAGTTGGTTAAGTGTCTGGTTCTTGATCTCAGCTCAGGTCATGATCTCATGGATCATGAATGAGTTCGAGCCCCCTGTTGGGGTTTGCGCTGGCAGTGCGGAGCCTGCTTGGGATTCTCTGTCTCTCTTGCTCTCTCTGCCCTGCCTGCCTATATGTGTGTGTGTGTGTGTGTGTGCGTGCGTGTGTGTGTGTATTTTTTTTTTAATGTTTATTCATTTTTGAGAGAGAGACAGAGCACAAGCAGGGGAGGGGCAGAGAGAGGGAGACACAGAATCCGAAGCAGGCTGCAGGCTCCAGGCTCTGAGCTGTCAGCACAGAGCCCGACGCGGGGCTCGATCTCCCGAACCGTGAGATCATGACCTGAGCCGAAGTCAGACTTTAACTGACTGAACCCAGGTACCCCCAAAATGATGTTTATTTTAATAGAAAAATGGCTCTGGCATAAATAGGCAATTTACCATAATTAATGATTAATCATTAATATGCATTAATTCTAATACATATATAAAATTAGCCAAGAAATATTTGAAAAAGAAGAGTCATGATAGAAAACTTTTTTACTATTACTAAAAGACATTTTTTTATTATATTAAGGGTTTTTAAAGTTATTTTGTTCATTTTTAAAAATATTTTTGAGAGAGAGCATGTGAGTGAGGCGCATGCAAGTTGGGGAGGGGCAGAGAGGGGGACAGAAGATATGAAGCTCGGACAGCAGTTAGCTGGATGTGGGGCTCGAACTCCTGAACTGTGAGATCATGACCTGAGAGCCGAAGTTGGCCACTCAACTGACTGAGTCACCTAGGCGCTCCACAAATGGTGTTTTTAAAAACGTGGCTCACAGGGCGCCTGGGTGGCTCAGACGGTTGGGCATCCAACTTCGGCTTAGGTTATGATCTCGTGGTTGGTGGGTTCGAGCCCCGCATCGGGCTCTGTGCTGACAGCTCGGAGCCTGGAGCCTGTCTTCAGATTCTGTGTCTCCCTCTCTCTCTGCCCCTCCCCTGCTCACGCTGTCTCTCTCTCTCAAAAATAAATAATTTAAAAAAAAACACACATAAAAAACGTGGCTCACATCATAGAATGAAAATAGGGTTAGCTGCCTATCCGATATTTTAAGCCACTTATTCCAGATATGTTAAGGATTTAAATGCAGAACCAAACCAGACAAAAAGCAGCAGATTTACTGGAAGAAAACTCAATATAGGTTGAAGTTCATATAACTTTAGAACAGGAGAACTAAAGCAAAAGCAAACATCATAAAGAAAAATGTGATAAAGTTAACCAGGTAAAAAATTTAAATACCATAAATGAAATTCAAAAGAAAAAGCCAACCCAGGAAAAACGTTTGCAACAGATGTGAGAGGAGATTAGTACTTTTAATCTCTAAAGAGCTCTTCAGAAATTAATTAAAAAGATGTTTATTTTAATAGAAACATGGTCTCTGGGCAGAAGTAGACAAATTACAAAAGAAAACAAACATGAATACCCAACAATGTCCAAAATACAACAGTAGTATTTCTTACATATCAAATTAGCAAAGATTAAAAAAATAATAAAACCCAGAGTAGGAGAGTGTGCAGAAAAACAGGTACTGTATTTTCTTTTTTTTTTCCCCTTAAGATTTTATTTATTTTAGGGACGCCTGGGTGTCAGTTGCTTAAGTGTCTGGATTCTTGGTTTCGGCTCAGGTCATGATCTCACGGTTCGTGGGTTTAAGCACTGAGTGGGGCTCTTGGTTAAGCGTCTGGATTCTTGGTTTCGGCTCAGGTCATGATCTCAC
>CM053578.1:99279794-99347215 GCA_028646485.1 Cryptoprocta ferox | reverse complement strand
AAAATGGCTGACCCCTAACAATATGTACAAAAATATAAAATGTAAATAAAAAATACAAACAAATTTTCCTTTTTAAAGTACTTTTAAGAAAAAAAGCAGGGCCTTGGAAGTTTTGGTTCTTTTTTCCTCCCCTGTTGCAAATTCACGTTGTGGTTTTGGTTGGGTGGCGGAGAGCGGGTGTCATCTGCGGGTGGCGCTGCCCGCGTGGGGCGGGCGGGCGGGACTCTCTACTCGAAGGTGACCACGTTTAGATTCTGAGACGGGAAGTGGAGGGTGAATAGGTCACGGTGGCCTTTTTTTGTTTTGTTAAGTTTAACTTTTCCTTTTTTTGCTGTCTAGTCATCCTCGTCGGTCTTCTGCTTCTTGGTGTCGACGTCGTCATCCTGGGTGGAGAAAGACCGTCAAAGCCAAAGCCCTCTGTAGCCCATCGGGCCCTGCTGCATGCAACCTGGCAGAGCCAAGCAAGGGCCAAGGCGCTGGCCACTCCAGAGGCTTCCAGAGCCCTGGGAAGGCAGGACTAGGCTCCTTCCTAGTCCTGCTCCACATAAAGAAGCCTTTCGAAACCACACCACCCGACTCCAGCGGCCCCTCATGCAGTAAGGCCTCGGCTCCCAAGCCCCACCCAAGCCAGAACCCACCTCGTCATCTTCAGCTGCCCGTTTGCCCGTAGCTGCCTCAGCCTCCTCATCTTCATCTCCATCCTCTTCCTCACCTGCAGAACCAAACCCCAGGGTAAAGGGCACTGCCTCCTCCACCCACCCACCGACAGCCAGAACCTGGCAGGGGGAGGACACAAGGCTGCAGCTCGTCAGAGAATCTGCCACTAACGGAACCGCCAGGAGCGAGAATACCCCTGATCTCTGCCGCCGGACACACCAGGCAGCCACACCGCCCACCCAGGCACAGGTCTTCATTGGAGGAAACAAGGCCCAAGCAGCTGCACCCCAAGTGGATAGATGAACAGATCAATGCACAGAAGGCACCAAAGCGAGTGTGGGTGTGTGGGGCACAGCTTCGCCTCACTGGCCTGCAACAAGCAAGTCCTAACTCCACGGTACAAACCCAGCTACAGGGGGTCCACCAGTCTCCAACCCCAGAAACCCCCAACTCCGGCCCCTCTACTAGACAGAGCAAAGGAAAGGAACCCCCCCAAAAGCAGAGACCAACAAGGCTACTCACCATCGCCTTCCTCCTCCTCCTCTTCTTCCTCTCCCCCTTCTTCCTCTTCTTCATCTACCTCATTGTCAGCCTCCTGCTCCCCATTTTCCTCATTCTCCTCGACAGAAAACATAACCAGGTTGTTAATGAGAACGGACCATGAGTCCTGCCCCATCCCCTCCCCCAGACCCCACCAATGCATCTACAGCCCCAGACCAGCCAAGAGAACTCCTCAATCCATCCGCCAGGGACCAGGATGCACGAACTGCCCTCCTCTCCTATCCAGGACTAAGCCCAAGCCGGAGTGAGAACTCCTTGGCCAGGAGTCACTAGGGGTCATGGCTAAGGTGGACGCTAAGGTGGACACTCACAGCGTTCCCATTAGCAGGGGCGTCTCTTCCATTCTCCGCCTCCTCCACAACTTCCTTCTTCTCCTTTAAGTCCTTCAAAGAATAAGAGGGAACCAGTAAGTCTTTTGAGAAACCCAGGGCCGGCAAAAAGGCCCAGGACTCAAGGCACGTACGCAGTGCTGACGTGGGGGTCCTAACACCCCCGTATTACACTTGGGAACACTGGAACGAGGGACCACAGGACACCCAGTGTGTCTGCGGTCAGGCTTTCCTCCGATTTCTCAACCCTTAAGAAACACACCAAAAAGAGCCCCCTCCAGTTGTTCCCACTGTCCCTAACGCTTCTTAGGAAAATAGGCATGTGGCACCACAGCCTTAAACCCGTCTAGCCGGGCAGACGAGCCCGGGACACTTCACTCTCACACCCATCACAGACTTGTTTCCAACCAGAGGGAGCTCCGCCTCCCGCAAATCCTCCTTGGAAGACAGCAGGTATGCGCCATAAATAAATAAGGCAACGGAGGGAGGACTCCCGTGGGCGGGTTAGCCTGGGAAGGGAACGAGAGGCAGCAAACAGGCACAACTGGGGAGGCCGCCTCAGAGCCAAGCTTAAGCTCCAAGGCCGAGGGAGCCCAAGACCTGCAAAAGTGCAGGTCTTAAGCCTCCAATCCCCTATATGTGACAACTGTCCCAAGAGATCGCAGGCCGTTGCCGGGAGGGAAATGCACCCCAGCTCAGGCGGCTCGACCCCCGTTCAGAAGCGCGCGGCCCGGAGCTCCCCATCTCCCCGCCAAGCTTCTCGCCGTCCGCGCAGCGGCTCTCAGTGTTTGGCCGCACCTCGAGGGAGTGGACACGGTCTAAAGGGCAACACCGTCGGGGGCGCTCCGAAGCCCCGTAACTTTTTCCGCCTGGCACTGCCGATCCGGCTGCCAACACAAACGGGCGTCGGGCCGGGCGCCGGTGCAGTTCGGCCTCCGTCCAGTGAGCGGCCCCGGGGCACCTGTCCGCCCCAATACCCCGGGCCGCCGGGGCCGCGAACCCCGGCGCCGCCCGCTCCCGCCCCCTGGCGGCCGAAGCCCCGGGGAGCGGGTGGGGGCGGGGAGAACGCGGCGCGCAGGCGCGCAGCCCCCGCCCGGCGGGCTTTGCGCGCGGACCTCGGCACGCACCGCGCGCGCGGAGCACGTGGCCCGGGGCCGCCGAGTGCGCCCCTGACCCTGGAGACCCGGAGCGTGCGGGCTGCGCTGGCCCCGCCGCTATGCGACTTGCGCGCCAGTCTCCCCGGGTCTCTCGACGCCCCCACCACAGGCCTCGTCGCGTGGGCCTGCGTCTGTGCATTTGGCGGGCAAAGTCCCGCGGGAGGCCGCCCCGAAGTCCACGGGGCTTTCTCCGTCCCGCAGCCCGAGACCGTCGGGGACGCGCTCCACGCGCTATTTATTGCTCCCGGCGGGAAACCACTTAGAAGGAAAGCGAACGCGGACGTCCGCACTGGGGAGGGCCGACCCTCCACCTTCCAACTAGTTCCCGGGCTGGGCCCAGAGGGGGCGGCTGGAGCCCTTGCGGAGATCCCAGTCGCCAGCTCCACTCCGCAGGGGGAGTCACCCCTGGGAGAGAGCCAGAGGTGACGCCAGGGGCACAGAGGTTAAGGAGACGCCAAGGTGACTCGTCTCCGTCCCCGTAGGGGCACGAGTGAGGCGCGGACAAGAGCCTCAAGATTTAAAAAAAAAAAAAAAAAAAAAAAACCCGATCTGCCTTAAAGTGCCGCGCTCCCGGCGAGGGCGGAGACGCGGGCCGCGGGAACTACCCGGCGCGCAGGAGCAGAACTGCGCCAAACGCGCAAGACCTCAAAACCGAGGGCAGTGAACCCGCAGCACCAATCTCCCCAAACACCCCTGGCACCCGGCTCGACCCCGCAGTGGGGCAGCCGCGGCCACAGCTTTTGTTCGTCCGCGTAGCCTCCGGAGCGGCCGCGCACACGGTGCTTCCCGGGCAGCCGCGGGGGGCGCCCATCGTCGCCCCGGCGCGCCGTTCCTTCACTTTCCGTTTCCTCCCCAACGGCGCGTGGGCTCGCCTCCTCCACAGCCAAACCCGGCACCGCTGAATTACTGAGACTGGGCGGCTGCTCCCGGAGCATTCTCCCTGGAGGACGCCTACCCCCGCCCTCCCTGAGGGCCCCCAGAGAGGAGGAGACCTTCACACCTCCGCGGGGACAATCGACGTCGCGGCCGGCTGACCCACTCCGCGTTATCAGAGCTTAGTCCCGATAAACCTCCTAGGACCCACTGCAAGGCGCGAAACGAGGCGGCCCGGCTCCGAACAAAGAGCAGCGCCGCCGGCGGGCGCTCGCTGCGGAGCCGCCACTTCCCGCAGCCGACCCGCGCCTGCAACGCGCGCCCCCCCCCCAGCACTTCCGATTCCAAACGCGCTAGAGTTTCAAAGTTATTTCCGTGCGCCCTGCGGGCTGACGACCCCGAGCCCGGTCCCTCTCCTCCCGCCACCGTTCAGAGGAGTCACAAACAAGTTTCAGGAGCTGTGCGACACCCATCACCCGAGCTCCTCAGCCCCCGCGCCCGCCCCACGGGACCCCGAGGGCGCCCGGCCCACTCCTCGATGGTAATCACGTCTGCCCGCGGCGCTTCCCGCCCCCTCCCCCGCACACAAAAGAGTGGGCTGCCGGGGGGCCTAGGCCGGGGGCGAGCAGTCTCTCCGCACCAAGAAACGACAGCGAGGTTGGGGCACCCCAGCCGCCGCGCGCCAAACACCGCTCCGGCGGCAGCCTTCGGACCCCGAAGGGGCGGGCGGCGTCCAGCCTCACCTTGGTGGTGATCTCGGAGCTGGTGTCCACGGCCGCGTCTGACATGATGGGGCACGCCGGTGATCCGATGCAGCGGATTAAGAAGAAAGCGAGAGTTCGAGGACTCTGGCGACAAAGCTGCCGGAGTCCGGGGTGGCGGAGGAGGCGCGCGGCGGAGGTGGTTGCGGCGAACGGGGAGCCGGACGCAGGAACAATGCAAAGATGGCTTTTCAGAGCAGCCAGTGGGGAACTCACGCGGCGCCAGAACCTTTAATATAGATTAGTGGGCGGCGCTCGGCCTCCTCTGCCCGAATACTATTGGCTGAACACAGGGAGCGGGCGCTCGCTGATTGGCTCGATTCCGAACAATGGGCAAGCGTGCTTAAAGCGGCAGTGCCTCGGTGCGTCCCGCGCTGCGCAGTCGCGGGCCGCACTGTCATTCAGGGCCTCAGTTTGCCGGGTCTCAGCGGCGCCGGCGCCGTGGGGGAGGGGCGCGCGAGCGCGCTCGGGGCGCGCGCTCCCGCAGCTGTTTTGCTGGGCTGCTGACGCAGAAAGCCAAAGCGCGGCAAAGCTGCCCGCCCAGCCCCCCGTCCTCCCCTCCCCTCCCCGCTGCTGCTCGGAAGGAGGGGGAGGGAGGGAGAGGCGGCGGCGCACGACGGCTGCCAGAGAGGGGGAGGGGAGGGCCGGGTGCTGGGCTGCGCTCGCGCGGGGCGGTGCCCTGTACAGTGCCCGGGGAGGTGCCCGCCCCCCGCTCCTGGGCACCTTCGACCAAGAATTGTCCCAGGGCAAATGGGCGGAAGTCCTGCGACGAGCATTGAGGGCGCGAGGCCGAGACCCGGGCTCCCAGGCCGCCCCGTCTCTGCGTCGTCAACATCCTCTGCCCAGCCCCTCACGCCCCGAGTCTCTGAAGAGGTGACCCCTTTGCCCACCACCAGCCCCGGTGTTGGCCGCCTGAGCCAACCGACGAGCGGGCTCCGTGCCAAGCACGCACTCTGGGATTGTGCTTCGAGGGGACTCGTAGGCCGGTTCAGGCTCCTGCCTTCGAACTGAACAGCCCACGGGCGTCGCACCACACAGAGGTCTCCGCACTCCAGAGCATTGGACAGCGCCTGCCCCGAGAGGTCACTGCCGTCGTGACAGCCTCGGGGAGCCTCCTTCCAAGGCCCTGCCATCGAGTCTACCCTCTCTCACCGCACTTAAGGGGCTGCGAGGGGCACATGAGCTTATACACTGAGAGTTTCCTGGGGGGAATAATCGTCCTTTGGACCAGTTGGGCTAGTCCTTGGGGACTCCTTGAAGTTTGGGGCGCCATTTAAGGAACCACGCGGAGCCCTGAGAAGGGAACCATCAAGGCGCCACGCTCAAGATGGCGCCGGGCTCGGCGAGCGTGGCGTGACGTGGCGATCCGATCAGGCAGGCGATCCGAAAACCCCAGGCTGGACCCTCCTTATTGCAACAGCACTTGGCTGTCGAACTAAGAAACCAGCCGTGTAGGACGAAACGTTAGAATAGGTGGGAAAATGTTCCCGAAAAATAAATAAATAAATAACTGTGCCGCACTCAACATGGCGACAGATAGGGTTCATCCCCGTGTTGCCACAAGGGGGCGCCCGACACGGAAGGCGGGACTCCGGAGAAACGGGCGCGCACTGGCTGAGAGTGGCGGGCGAACACAAAGTTGACGCTTTGCGTCCTGCCATTGGTAGGTTCTGCTGTCCGTCTCTTGGGGCCGCCGATCTGGGAATGGAGAAAACCCGGAGTCTTAAGTCGTGGAGGAGGGACGGATGCCAAAGCCAGTAGAGCTTCAAGTGAGGAACGGGAGGAGACACTGAGTCGCCCTTCTTGTTTTTCTTAGGTCGGGGGCTCGCTGATCCCATTCCCACCTCGAGACTCCCTTTGCTGAGCGTACCACGCCTCCGCCTGGCTGCCTCCTATGGCCCCGGGCTGCCTCCTATGGCCCCGGACTCCGCTGCCCGGCCGGGAGGAGGTGCGGAGTGCCGGGGCGCCACCTGGGTCTGGGCCCCGTCCCCGCTTCCCCTGTCCCGCACGCGTCAGGCCCGCATCCTGGTTCACGTCTGCCATTCCGGCCGTTGGGGCTTTTCCCAAGCGACTTGTCCTCTGGGAAGAGAGAAGCCCAGGCTCCCTGTCCTTTGGCCGGGAGAAACGTAGGACAGGTGCTGGAAAGGGCGGGAGCGCCGCGCCACCTCCTGCTGCCTGGCGGTCGCCATCCGTCCTGGTAACGCGGCAGCGGAGGGGGCGTCTGCGGGTCTCAGTCCTGCCCCCAGGCACCCCAATGGCTGCAAGTGGGATTTTCCGCAGGGTGGGCGCGCGCCAATCCAAGGGACTCGCAATGGCATCCCCAAAGACCACGCGTCCCAACTCTTTGTTCGGTCCCTTCCTCCCCCGGCCAGCTGCCTTTATTGTTGCCTTTATTGCGGCGTAGACCTGCGGTCGCCCTTCGCCCTTTTAAAGGAGGAAAGGGCTTGTTGTCAGGTGCCGCTGTGACCTCCTTTGTGCCACGGTCTCCGAGAACTGGAGGGATTGTGCGGCATCGTAAATGAGGCAGGACACCGCCTTCTACCTTCCGTGCATGCATTAAGCTCTGGTTTACCCTAGAAGGAATTGTTCAGTCCACAAAAGCCAGATGCAGCGAGAGCTTGGTCTGTGCCACATCTAAGCAATTGAAGCTTCTAACCTCCCTGGATGGTGGCCTTGGGCAGTCGTCTCTATAACCAAGCTGAAAACTGGACATGACCGTTCTGGATTATGGCCCAGGGGTGGTGGGGGAGGGTGGGTGGCAGGCAATGTGGCAAACATCCGGGAAGAGCTGGGTGAGTGTGAATTTCCCTCGAAGAACTGCTTTGCCTGACCCTGTGTCCCAAAGCAGCTGGCTCTGCTAGAAGCAGTAAGGAAGGCTCCTGCCCGCCTGGTTCTGGAACCAGTATTTGCATTCAGCAAGCACTCACTGAGTGCCTGCAGTGTGCATAGCAGTGAGTCTTTGGCTCACGCTTCAAGCATTTTCATTTATCCTCTGCACCTTGCAAGGTAGACAGGACAATTATAGGGTTGAATCATACGAAACTGATGTTTTTGTAGGTCAAAACCAATTGAAAATCAGCAAATTTGTACTTTCAGCCTCCAATATGGTATCACGTTACTTGTAACAAGTCAAAAGAGCAGACCAAGGATTATAGCAAGGAGCTTGAAGTAAGCAAGTGAATCGGTGACCAGGCTGGGGCTAAAATACTAAAATGGAAGAGTCGGCCTTGTTAGATGGGTCCTGGAGCAGAAGTGGCCTCCTTGGACCTCCTTGGGCTCATAAGTGATAGAGTTATTAGGCTGTCAGGAGCCTCCCTCCAGGGACAGGCAACGCACCTCTTTGCTGTTTCCGAATGGCGTTCTTTCTGTCCTCTGTCACTTCCACTCACTGATGCTTCTCTGTCCTTTGCTGCTTCTGTGGCCTCCCAAGATGAGCTGGTACGCCCTGTTAGGCCACATTTCCTCATGCGTGTCAGAGGTGCTCTAGGCTTAGGTTAGAGCTTCTCTAAGGCAGGGGCCCCAAAGGGCCTCCAGGCGAGTTCTGTTTTTAAGAAATCTGTATAAGGACAACCTCTGGGTTGCCTACACATTCTCCTGTTGGGACCACAGGCGTCTTCCTGCCAGGCCTGAGTCACACTCATTTCACCTGTCTGGCCCTGAAGGCACTTAAGTTTGCAACCCTTGCTCCTAAGCCATTTCCAACGCATTCCTGATTTGGTTGCCTCACCATTCTGCTTGATTCCCAAAAGACCAAGAAGGTTATACACGCCGGTAACGCTGCCTGGGTTCGTATCCAAGTGGTGCCACATGCCAGCTGTGTGAAACTAGGCAAGTCACTTCCTCACCTCTAAAAAATGGAGATGACAATAACAGTTGCCTACCTTCCGGGGTTATGGTGGGAATTAAACTGGTTAATATTCAGAAAGTGCTTAAAAATAGTGTCTGGCACATCGTGGGGAACCATCGGTCTTCTCGGGGCTCCATCTTCCAGCTGCTGTCTGTACCTACGTGGATAGGTGTCAGTGTCTGCAGGTCTCTGGGCAAAGGAACCATATTCAGCAAATTCTTCCCATCTTTGGTGGGAAATGAGGGCACCAGACTAGCGGGAGTTTCTGGAAGCCGATGATTCGGTGCCCGACATGCTTGGCAGCCCCTCTGGCCTCAGAGGAATGACAGTCTGGGAGGTAGCCCGAGTGGAGCAGGCCTCCAAAACTCCCGCCTTTCCGCCCTTCAGAAACCCAGCATTTCAGGCTGTGGTTTCCTTGCCCGGGCAGAAGGGCCTGGGGGTGTTGCCAGGGGCCTTTCAACTCTCCCGCCTTGCGAAGCCCGGACGGGATTGTGTAAGAGCCACCCCCCCCCCTCCACCCCACACGCCTGCTCCCCTGCGCGGCACGTCCGGGCCTGCCCGTTCTCCAGGGGAGCCGGGCCACAAGGCCCTGGTACCCACACAGGTCTGGCAGCCCCAAGCGGCTCCTGCCCGGCAGGGAGAGGGTGGGGGACATCTCTTGACGTTCAGCGCCTGCCCCCAAACGGATGCCAAACTGGAGCTCTGGTTGGAGACTAGATAAGGAGGCCGGGGGAGGTGCGTGTGCTGTGTCCATGGCCACCGCCGCCTCCTGAGCACACTCGCGCCACGGTGCCAAGTTCTGGACTCCCGTGCACGTGCCCCCCCCCCCCCGCTGTCTCTAGGAATCTTCTGCCTGCCCGTTTCCCAGCCCCTCTTCCCTGCATCCATCCGTGTGTGCGTGCACGCCTATTTGCATAGCTCAAGCTCCGTGGGTGTTTTGCTTAAGCTCTGGTTACCGGTCGTGAGTGCGTGGGCCCGGCATCGTGCTGGCAGGTGAAGGTGCTGGGTGGGGGGCACGTGTGCCGGCATACATCGGGCTCCCTGCCCGTGAACGCCTGTGAGGGCGGCACACCCAAGGAAAGGTTAAACACCCCTGTGTGACATGAGGGGACATGGAACTGGGCATCTCCACACCTGTCCCTTCTTGCCACCTGGCCCCACACGGGAACCCAGCAAGCCCGGGGCCTCCAGAGGGTCCCCGGTGAGGGTCTGCATGTCCCCTCCAGGCCGGAAGTCCCAGCCCACATAAGCTTGAACTTGGGGAGAGGCACCGCGGAGTGTTTGCTTTCCTCATCTCTGTTCATCTCAAATGGGTCTCCCCTTCGCCCCTGGCAGAGAAGCCACCTGCACTCTTGTTTGGGGGGAGGAGGTGTAAGGGATGGAGGCCGCACCACCAGCCAGAATTTCCTCATTCTCTAACACCAAACGGGAGCACAGACAGAGTGACCAACTCTCCCGGTTGTTCGAGGACACAGGACTTCTCGGTGCTACAACCAGGAGACTCCCAGGCACCCTGGGACACGTGGGTCACACTGGTTCAGTCCTTATCCACAAGCTGGTAAGCATGGCGTTTCTGAAGAAATCTATAAGCACCGCCAAGAAGGGTCCTGTGGCCCTTGATCCAAAAACAGCCCCCCACTTGGATGCTGCTTGTCTTTGCCGCGGAGGAGCCAGGGTGACGCAGGGACCATTTGGTTTGCACATGGCAGAGCAGAAGGATCGAGGGGCTTAGCGAAGATCACAGAGCAAGCTGCCGGTGCCCGGGATCAGGACCTCCCGCACCCTCCCGAGAGGGCTCTCAGCTGCCGTGTGCCGGGAAGGCTGACATGCGCAGTGACAGTTGTGAGCCTGGGAATCTGCCTCTAGATCCAGGTGGGAGCCAGGGCCTCTAGAACAGAGGGAGATTTCTCAGACCCCTTTCAAAAACACTCTCTCCAGGGCGCCTGGGTGGCTCAGTCGGTTGAGCACCCAACTTCCGCTCAGGTCATGATCTCAGGCTTGTGGGTTTGAGCCCCCTGTCAGGCTCTGTACCGACAGCTAGCTCAGAGCCTGGAGCCTGCCTTCGGATTCTGTGTCTCTGTCTCTCTCTCTCTGCCGCTCCCTGGCTCGTGCTCAGTCTCTCTCTATATCTCTCTCAAAAAGTAAAATAAAAACATTAAAAAAATGTTTGTGGTGGGCACCTGAGTGGCTCAGTCAGTTAGGCCACTGACTTTGGCTCGGGTCATCATCTCACAGTTTGTGAGTTCGAGCCCCACATTGGGCTCCGTGCTGACAGCTCAGAGCCTGGAGCCTGCTTTGGATTCTGTGTCTCCTTCTCTGTCTGCCCCTCCCCCACTGGTGCTCTTTCTCTGTCAAAAATAAATAAATGTAAAAAATTTTTTAAGTTTTTTAATTAAAAAAATACTCTCCACCTTAGGGACACCTGGGTGTCTCAGTTAGTTGAGTGTCCCTCCAACTTTGGCTCAGGTTATGATCTCACAATTCATGAGTTTGAGCCCTACATCGGGCTTACCGCCATCAGCACAGAGGCCACTTCGGATCCTTTGTCCCCCCCCCCCCCCCGCCCCTCCTGTGCTCACACACTCTCTCTCAAAGATAAATAATAAAAAAAGAAAAAGAAAGAAAGAAAAAGAAATACTTCCTCCAAGAGTTTTTCCGAGAATCTCACAGGGGAGAAAAAGCAAGTCTCTCACTGGGACGATTCTGCAGGAAAATCTCAAAGCAGGATGAAGCGTTACCTCAAAACCCAAACCTCCCCAGGGAAGGGCAGCTGGCGGTCCCTTTCCCAGGGAAATGTGAGCTCCTGGTGCAGTTAAGGCCTGAGAGGAAAGCGAGAGTTCACGCACCTGAACTAGAGCTGCCCCAGCGCTTTCCCAGCTGCGGCCCCTTCTCAATGGCTTGATTGGGGCCAGAACTTGCGCGGCCTTCAGTGGCTTCCACCAGATTATGCCATCTCTTGCCCCTGAGGCGCTTTAAGAGTGTTACCTTGAAAGCATCAGCCAGACACCTCCCAATCCACTTGGTCTCAGTTTTCCCACTCGCTAAATGGAGAGAACATGGCGCAGCTCCCAGGGAGAAAACAGCATGGCTGCTTGTCCGGGCTCCTGGGCTGTTCGCAGGCCCGCGGCGCTCCGGGGGGCAAAGTCGTTGGCCAAGACATGGTCTTGAGACCCCCAAAGGATTTATCACCTTGGTGGTGATCAGTCTCGGGCCATGTGTGCTATGTTGGAGGTCTACCTCAATCGAGACTTTCAGGATGATAAAATGTATTCCAGAATGTTCTTCAGGAGTCACCACTACTATAAAGGCTGAATTTGGATTCAGGGACATACATGATAGAAAGTCTAATGTGTTCTGAATACCTGCAGAAACAGATAAAAGGGAAATTAGAAATTGATGAGTAATGTTAATGAGCTAGCCTACATGGGGGCGCGTGGCTGGCTCAGTCAGCAGAGCACACGACTCTTAATCTCAGGGTCGTGCGTTCGAGCCCCACATTGGGCATGGAGTCTACTTTTAAAAAATGTAAATAAGTGAGCCTACATGAAAGGAAACAGCTCTCAAAGCAGGGAGGGACAAGTGTTAAGAAACATCCTTAACTCAGAATCCCAGCTTGTAATTACTCAAAGCTCTTGGCTTCATGGAAGGCTGTCATCTAGCAGGGGGCGGGGGGCGGGGGGGGTCTCCGTGTTTGCTTTCTTCGGTCCCAGCCTCTCCTCCTCTCGGGGCCACCAGCAGGAGTCTGGTGCACAAGGGATCCACTCCTAGGCTCGACTGACACTGGTTCTAAGCAAATCCCTTTACCGTCCCCACCCTGTTCCCATTATCTGAGCTGAAATGAGATGGGACTTCTGGACCGGGACAGTCACGAAAGTGTCCACCTCCCTGCATGTGCCATGAGCTGGTGGTGGCAGGGCGGGTCTGGCCGTGTCCCCGCCCGGCATGGCCCCGTGCCCTGCATACCCGGGTGCACTGCATCAAGAAATGCCCGTTCAGTTGCTCTGAACCACATGGAATTGGGCTCGACATTTCACTGAGCCCCATGCCAGGGGGCTGACACCTGCTCCGTGCCAGAGGAGGAGAGAAAAATTGAACCTACTTCAAGCAGTTATGGCAAAGCACCCCTGCAGATGGAGAGGATGGAAAGGAGCCTCCCTCTACAGATGGAGGCGCTGGGACCCAGAATGGGAGACTGATCTGCCAGCAGAGGAGCCCCTGGCCAGGAATAGAGCCCCCTTGGCCCTGGCTGCCAGGGCTCCGTGCCTCCCGCCCTCCCTCTCACTGAATGACTGGAGCCCTGACTGACACTAGCTCTGGAAATTCAAGAGGCCAGGGGAGACCAGAGTGGTCAGGGGGGTACATCCTGGAGCAAGCAGGGCTCGGCAGGAGCCCGAAGTCAGGGTAGGATGTGCCCGTGAGAGCAGGTAGGCCTGGGAGGCTCCAACATGGAACGGAGCCAGGCGAGCGCGCAAAGAGAAAATGCAGCAAGAGGGTCACCGGGAAGGGGGGGGCTCTTCTGAAAGCTGGAACCCTGCAGACCTGCCCCATCGGGGGCACAGTAAGTGGCCGCAGCCCCAACCCCAGCACATTGTAGGCGTAAGCAGTAGAGAGGCCACGAGAGAATGGCAGCTCCTGCTTCGTGAACAATCTCTGGGCAGACAACATTCTGAGTTCTAGACGGATTAACGTGTTCGGTCCCGCGAGGCTTGTTGTTATCCCTGCCTTACAAAAGGGGAAACCGAGGCACAGAGCAGGCAGGCGTGGCCCAAAGTAAGTGGCAGAGCTGGGATTTGAAACCAGGCAGTCTGGCTCCAGAGCCCCCAGCTCCCACAGGGAAAAGCCACTGGTCCTAAGCCACGCTACCACCCCCAGGCTCTGCCCACCCCGCCTCCTCAAACGTCAGGGACAGGATCTTGGGGTTTGCTCTGTTGATTGGTAAGGAGTTTACTTTCACCCACTAAGGCTCTCCCTCCCCAGCAGGTGTCTCTCAGGTTGCAGGCGATGCAGAGAAGTCTTCCCCAGATTGGTGATTTCTGGTCACGAGGCAAGATTTTTTCCGGTGGGACCCAGAGACCTGGCTGGAAGGGCATTTTGCAACTGTTTGTCGCCAAGGGCTCACGAGCAAATTAGCCTACTAAAAAATAACTATTTCCAGGACGTTCCATTGAATTTTTTCATGGCATCAGTAAACAACTGGTAACATCTGCCTTAGACATTCTACAGGCTGCCATTCACCGCGGCCTGGCTCTGGGCTCTGAATGTACAACATTGCACAATGTCCCTTTTAAAGTGACCCTTGAGGGGCGCCTGGGTGGCTCAGTCGGTTGAGCGTCCAACTTCGGCTCAGGTCATGATCTCACAGTTCGTGAGTTTGAGCCCCACGTGGGGCTCTGTGCTGACAGCTCAGAGCCTGGAGCCTGCTTCGGATTCTGTGTCTCCCTCTGTCTCGGCCCTTCCCCCACTCATGCTCTGTTTCTCTCTGTCTCAATAATAAATAAACATTAAAAATTTTTTTAAAAAATTTATAAAGTGACCCTTGGGACAAATTTCTCTCTGGCTTCAGGACTAGCAGGACAGTGTGACCTGCTGGTTAGGAGTGCAAACCCCAGGTCTCTCCTGCCTGTCCCCCTGGGGGACAGGGAGGGGAGGAACCCATCGGGTCAGGGCTTCCCACCTACCTTTATGGCTTAGTGTGGGTCCTCAGGCAAGATTTGCCTCCACGGTTCTCAGTTTTCTCACCTATAAAATGGGAATCAGTAACAACATCGTAAGACTTCAGTTGAGTAGCATGTTTCTCTTTGTCATTATAGACCCTCCTTGTCTTGTACCAAATCCCACTGAGGGCACTTCTGAGTTCCAGAACATACCTTGAAGTTAACAGGAGGAACCTGACGCCTGGCTTCCTCATATTTGCTACCTTACTTCCTTAGCCTAGCTCCTTCAATGATTCTTTTTCTGTTGGCCTTTAGGTATTTCAGTAAACTTTAGAACTGAGGCCTAAATTAATTCGCGTGGTCATTGGGGTGCCTGGTGGCTCAGTTGGTTAAGCATCAGACTCATGATTTTGGCTCAGGTCATGATCTCATGGTTCATGGGTTCGAACACCACGCCGGGCTCTGTGCTGACAGTGTGGAGCCTGCTTGGGATTCTCTCTCTCTCCCCCTCTCTCTCTGCCCCTCGCCTGCATGCGTGTATGCACACGTGTTCTCTCTCTTTCAAAATAAATAAATAAGCTTAAAAAGTAATAAAGTGGTAATTGAACAAGCTGGAGCCCTTTATACCTAAAGTACTTCCGCACAGGTCCTGCCATTTAAGCCTCACCCCGATCCAGGTGGGTGCTTCATTTTACAGAAGAAGAAACGGAGGCCCCCAAAGGGTGCTGATGGGGTAGCGACAGGCCCCTCCACCCCCGCCCCAGCTGCCAGTCCCAGGCTCCCTTTGCCCTTGGCCCTGGCTCCTCCCCAGCATCCCTGCCCCGCGGTGATTGGTGATTCTGCCCCTCCCTGACACTTTACTTCCACCCCACCTTCCATTTTGCATTACCATTCTCTTGTCTTTTGGGGGGACTTTCCAAGAGATGGTAAAGTTCAGCAGATTATCTACGGAGGAGTGAAAACTCAGCCTCTCCATGACCCCCTTCATGGCATTTACACCAAATAATTCAGATTTGCCTCTCTCAAGTGACCGGAACATGTCCCCCCAAGTGCTGCCACGCTTCTCAGCCCTAAGGAGGTGTGGCCCCAAACTCTCCCAGAAATGAGACTCGGGAGCTCGGAACATGGGGGCACAGCCTCCCTGCCTGTTTCCTGGGACTGTGAACCTGGACGTTCCATGGCTGCACCTGGGCTGCTCCCTCAGAGAACCCAGCCAACCCAGCACCCCCTCACTCCCTGAATGGTCTTGGGGAAGGCCCGGGGCCCCAGGGGCTCACAAATCCCCAGTAAAATGCGGACAGGACCCTCTTTACCACCCCAGCTGGCCCCGGAGGCTTAGAGCCCCTGAGGCTCAGGATGTGTCCACCTGGGCTGGGACCTGAGTTGGGGTCAAGGTGGAGAGAATTGAACCACTCTGCAGAATATGGGGGGGGGGGGCAGTGAGCTCTTCTGGGACACTGGGCAGCGATCATTTTGCTCACATCTCAATGACAGAGCAAGACACGACTTAGAACATACTGGTAATTTTTGTTATTATTACTTGATGGTAATTTCCCTTCTCTGTGCACAAAGCTCGTGATCGTTGCGTTTCAAGAAACCGGGGCAGTGCGCTCGGTGGTATTGGCTCTGAGGTCACCCAGCTCTGCCCTGAAGGCGCTGATCCCTGCCCTCTCGTCCCCCTCCTGGAAGTCCTCAATCTTCATCTGTTCCCGCAGCCACGCCCATGGGTAAGTCATCCAGGAGACAGGCCTGCCTGCTACCTCCTTGCTGCAGGTCAGGGGACCGGTCTGGCACAGGGCTCAGCAGGGAAGGCGGGGGAAGAGCCAAGTGTTGCAGCCTGAAACCCCGGAAAGAGGGTCAGGCAGCCCCAGCCCCGCCGGCTCACGCGTGGGCCCTGGGAAGCTGAGGTAGGCTGGCTGCCTTGCCCATCCAGACAGGAGCCTGGAGCGGGAGGGGCAGCTGGCCTGGAACCCTCAGCAGACGGGGCAGGTGTGCAGCGGCCACACCCGGCCTTGGCCCAGCTTCCCTCTTCTCTGCGACGGGCCCCTTGCCCGGATTACGGGTGTGCATGTGCTGTGTAAATCCAACCGTGAATGCATCCCCACATCGGTGACATGTTCCATGAGTGCAGGCCAGATTGTGTGTCCGTGCACGTGCAGACATGACATGAGCCTGGGATGCCAGCAGTCATGTAAGTCCCCTTCCCACCTAGGGACTGGGGCACAAAGCCAGACGGCAGGTGAATGGGTGTCTGCTTCATCCTCCTTTGGACTTTTCTGTATTTTTCTAATCTTCCCAAATGTAAGTGCGCGCACACACACACACACACACGCACACACACAAGTTCCCGGCCCTGCTCACCACCCAACAGGGGAGGCAGGCACAGTTGGAAGGTCCCAGGGCCAGAGCAGAGGAAACCAGAGGAGGGAGCAGGTGAGCTTTGCTTGAGCAGTGATGGAGGGCTTCCCAGAGGAAGTATCCTTTGAGCTGGGATGCCTCCAAAGATGACGAGCAGCTCTGGGTAGATCGGGACCTTTCCTGCCGATGGCTGCCCCGTCCCGTCTACTTTCCCGGGGCAGAGCCGCAGAGCCACCCTCTGGGGCTCCTTGCTGTGCTGTCTCCGTCTCCTATCCTCACCTCACTGCACCTCTGGGACAGGACCACGTCCCCCTGAGGACAAGTGCCTCAGTTTTCTGACCAAACAAAATAAGCAAATCAAACAAACAGCTAATAACGCAGCTTATTTGCATGATCATGGAACTTCAGTTCCAATGGAGACATTTCATTCCAATGAGTGAGTATTTCTCTGGAGGTTTCTGAGTCACCTAAGCCTAAAAACAGAAAGGGAGGGGGAACCTGACTGACTCAGTCAGTAGAGCACACAACTCCTGATCTCGGGGTTGTGAGTTCAAGTCCTATGTTGGGCATGGAGCCTACCTTAAAAAAATAAATTGGGACGCCCGTGTGGCTCAGTCAGTTAAGCGTCTGACTTCAACTCAGGTCATGATCTGGCAGTTCATGAGTTCGAGCCCCACATCGGGCTCTGTGCTGACCGCTCAGAGCCTGGAGCCTGCTTCGGATTCTGTGTCTCCCTCTCTCTGCCCCTCCCCTGCCCGTGCTAGGTCTCTCTCTGTCTCTCAAAAATGAATAAGCGTTTAAACAATTTTTTTAATTAAAATAAAAACAGAAAGAGATTATGGAAATTATCTAGTTCCACATCCCACCCCGGGAGACATGGTCCCTCCGTAAGCCTCCTTCGGGGAGCACCTGCACACACAATGAGCACACAGTCCTGCACAGACACCCGGGCGCCCAGCCTGCCCTGGAAATGTCCCCCTCCCCCATCAGCCACCACACCCCTTGCCTCCTGCCAGCTCCTACCCTATGCCTCCCTCCCCCACCTGGCACTGGGGACACAGTAGCGTAGGGACCAGCAGGCTCCATAGAGGTGGGCTCTGCCTCCTCTTCCCTGTGTGGTCTCGGAGAAATCCATTAACTTCTCTGAGCCCCTAAGTTTCTTTTTGTAAAGGTGGGAAGGGGATGAGGAAAAAGTTACAGTTTGTAAACTGTGAACTGCTCTGCAGATGCTATTTATTATGATGAAACCGTTTGAGAGCAATTACAGAGCAACCATCAAGGATTATAGAACAATGCAGGGGAAATGGCACACATATGTGCCAGGGAGGCCCCCCCAGGAAGAGCACTTTGAGCGGAGTCCTCTCGTGGCTGCCATTTGGGTGGTATCTCTATGCCCTGTTTTCCTCACACAAGATAAAACGTCTCTAATCCTCAGAGCTAGCCTGGGGGAGGGGGATCAGCCCAACATGACCCTGAGAACCTGTTGGCTCGGAGACTTGATCGCACAGCTCAGAGACAACAGGCCAGGGCTGGAATTTGCATCTTCTGACCACGGAATGTAGGTGCTTTCCACTCTGCAGGGGCAGTAGGACAGTTTTCAAGCCAGAGATCTGAGAAGATGTGAGTCACATGAGTTGATGAAGAGAGGTCACCATTTGCTGTGGGGAAGGGCGTTCATTCATTCATTCATTCATTCATTCATCAACGCCTATTTCTGAACGTGTATTTCAGTAAATGAGTAAATGAAAATGAGGGGTGGGGTGTCATTGAAGGGATGCGTGTGGGTTCCTGAGGGCTTTCAGGGTAGAGACCGAGGTGGTATCTTCCTCATCCAAGTTAGACCTAAGCCAAGACCCAGCCCGAGGCTGGCAGGGACCAGCCCCAGGCAGTTACTGGGAACGTCCTAGGCACGGGCAGTGAGTGCTTCTGTTTTTCATCAAGACTGGTTACATGAAGCCCAGGGCTTCAGCTGAGGGGGTAGGAAGGCAAAGAGGGAGAGGGAAAGGATGAGGGGCCTCCCTTGGGTCACTCGAGGGGCCCAGGACATGAAGGGAATGGGAGACAGAGCCTGGCAGTGTGGCCAGGTTGGCGGAAGTGGGGCTGGGCACAGATCCAGGGCCACCGGGCCTGCGTGAGGGAGGGGCGGGCGGATGGAAGCAAGCGCCACCCGAGGGAGCGGGGAGCAGCCTGATTAATAGGATGATGCGGGCAGATGGACGGGCCGCCAGGGCCGCTCTGGGCACCAGCCTCCCGCTCCCCGGCCGCCAGCCAGGCCAGTGGTCTGGGGGCAGGGACACCGCTGGCCTCTGGAGGGGGTGAGGCTGTGGTGAATGAATCACTGGCCGGTGCCAGGAGCCTGCAGGCCTCAGCACTCGTTCCCCGAGGACTAACTAATTCACTTGGAGCGAGGCTGGGCTGCTAATGACAAGCGCAGCCTGCGTGGGCCCTGCTGAGCCCCATGCACAGCTCACCACTAAGCAAGGGGCCGGGCGGCAGGAGACAGGAGGGGCCCACCCCGCACAGGCTCGGCCAGGACTCCCCACCTGCCTTCAGGAGGGGCAGCAACGCCCTCAGGGATGGGGAGCCCCTCACCCTGGACCAGCCTGAGTCCGGGGGGTGAAGAGGAGGCACAGACATCTGCTCCTGAGCTCCACAGAGCCTAGTTATGGTGGGACAGCTAAGAATTGGGTACGGAAGAGTGGACAGCGAGGGTGGCCTAGTCCTGGGAGGAGGAGGAAGAGGAGGAGGAACCTGTTGAGAGGAGGCGCATGGCCACGTTGAGGTCTCAGCCCCACCAGGAATAGACATTCAAGTCCCTGAGAAACAAACCACTTGGAAAACAAGGCCTGGCCTCTTGCCAGGCTCTCCCTGACGCATGCGGTTTGCTGATGGCATAGGTGTGTCATTCCCAGGCTGACCCCTATCGTGTCCATGCCCCAGGGTTTAGTGAGCACATACTGTGTGACTCTCTGCCGGCGTCCAAACACCATCTCAGCCAGGAAAGGGCTCAGCACACAGTAATCCCAGCGGGAATAACAGCCAACTTCCATGCACCAGGGGCCTGGCCCCAGCCCAGGTCTCTGCATGTGCTCCCTTGTTTGTCCTTGCACGCACCTGCAGGGCAGTGACTGTTAAGGATGCCCATTTTATAGAGGAGAAAACGAGGCTCAGGAGGGTGGGTCACTGGCTCAAGGCCTTTACCTCATAGGCAGCAGAGGCAGATCTCCAATGATTCCCAGGCATCCCTGTGCCTCTGCGCGGCACAGGACTCTGGGTTTCAGGGGTGGGGGGTGGGAAAACCTCAGGCTTTGATTTCTTGAGGAATCAAAGGCTTCACCCATGGCTTGGTGGGGCCAGAAGAGCTGGGCACTGGGGAGGGGGGAGGATTAAAGGGCTTGCCTTTGGGGTCCTAGGCTCCATGTCAGTGTTCAGGGTTCTTAACAAACTCTTGGACAGATAATCGGGAGGGAAGAAGGGCCACAGGCCCGGGAGGGCCCTGGGGGCTGCATGGTCCTGCCTGAAGTGCCCTGGGCAACGCGCTGGCTCTCCCTGCTCGCGGTGGCCGCCATCCGTGTGCTGGCACCCGCCTTGAGCTTCAGCCCTCTCACTGCCCAGTGGCCCCCCAGCTCCTCTCCAGGGCCAAGATGAGCGAGACCAAGCAGGGCCCAGAGGACTCGGTGACTAGGCGGTCCCCAGGCGCAGTGGCCTCCTCCGGGGCTGGGGAACAAAGGAGGACCTGGGGGAGGGCGGATGGGGACCACATGCTCCCCCCCCCCGCCCTCCCCGCCGGGACTGGGCCTGGAGGGAAGGGGCCTCGGGCGCCCTCTGCTGGCCTGGTGTCTCCAGAAGAAGGAGGTGTCGGCTGCGGCCGAGATCAGCAGCTCCTCCTCAGGAACCTGGGGCCTGGCTGAGTGTGCTACTGGTGTGTGCAAGCCCGTGTCTGTGATTGTGTCTGTGGGTGCCCGTGCGAGGCATGCGTGTGTGTGTGTGTGTGTGTGTGCCTGCGTGTGCATATCTGTGCGTGAGCACCCAGCGATGTGCGTGTTGCTGCGTGAGCACATCTGCGATTGTGTTCGTGTGGATGCGTGTGAGTGAGCCCGTGCGTGTCTGCGTGTGCACATGCCTGTGTGGACGCGCATGGCCGCCTGGGCCCCGGGTGTGCGGAGCGTGAATGGAGCGGGGCCTCGGCTCGTAGTCGTTGCAGGGTTTGGGGTTTGTCGGGCCGGAACCACCCTGGTCGGGGGGCCCTGGGCTGGACGGCTCAGTGGGCAGCGGCGGGGGGCCGGGGGGCCGGGGGGCCAGGAGTGGGGCGCTGGCCACTCTAAGGTTTACTCTGCGCCTGCGAGGAGGAAGCAGGGAGACTACGGAGCCGGGTTCGGGCCCCGGGAGCTCGCAGGCCAACAGTTCTATGTCGCAGGCTAAGTGGCAACTAGGCTCACGGTGTCGGCCTGGGAAGGGCCCTGGCGGCCTGGAGCCACCCCGAAATGTGTCGCCGAGGAGGCTTCAGGCCACAGAGAGCAGAGACTCAGAGCGGAGGCGAGGGCACACCAGACAAGCAAGCAAAAGGTCCACCAAGGGCGGGGGCCAGGCCCGGGTACCCCCGTTCTGCCCGGTGGGGAGAGGCCCGTCCCTGAGGAAGTCTGGCCCCGGGGGTGCGGGGCCTCAGGGGGCGCGCGGAGCCCCCTGCCGCCGGCGGGCACCTGGGAAGGAAGGCCCGTGGTTTTTCCTTCCGGGGGAGCGTAGGCCCTGAGTCGTTCCCCTGGCGGCACAGAAGTACCTCAGGACGGGGCGCCTGAGCGGCTCAGTCGGTTAAGCGCCCGACTTCCGCCCAGGTCACGACCTCACGGTTCTGAGTTCGAGCGCCGCCTGGGGCTCTGCGCTGACAGTGCCGAGTCTGCTTGAATCCTCTGTCTCCCTCCCTGTCTGCCCCTCTCCCCCTCACGCTCTCTCCCTCACAAGCAAACATTAAAAATTTTTTTAAAAAGGGGCGCCTGGGTGGCTCAGTCGGTTAAGCATCCGGCTTCCGCTCAGGTCATGATCTCCCGGTTCGTGGGTTCAAGCCCCGCGTAAGGCTCTGTGCTGACAGCTCAGAGCCTGGAGCCTGCTTCGGATTCTGTGTCTCCCTCTTTCTCTGCTCCTCCCCTGCTCGTGCTGTCTCTCTGTGTCTCTCAAAAATAAATAAGTAATATAAAAATGTATAAAAAATTAAAAAAACAAGAAGTACCTCAGGACAAGGATGTCCAGGGCACCCACACCGACCACAGACGCTCAGATGCTGTGCCCTGGAGCCCCGTGGCGGCCTGGGTGCCGCCGGGATCGTCCTGCCTCCCCTCCGAGGCCCAGCGATGCCCATGCTGCACCAGCTGCAGTAGCCTCTGGGAGCCTCTTTTGCCATCAATGCCTCCTCTGTGGCCTGGGCCTGGGAGGGTAGGCTGGGTAAGGCCTTGGGCCCCAGCCAGCCCGGTCCCCTCTCAGGGTGGCACCAGGCTGGCCTGTTCGGCACTGGCCTCAGGGTCTTAAGTGGATATTCTCCATCCTGAAGCCCCCTCCCGAGGCTGGTCCTGCAACTCATGAAATCCAGCCGAGAGAAAATCTCACTGAACACACACTTATTCGGGCTCAAGACGATGGGCACATGTGCACACACGCCTGTGTACGGGAAACGTGCAGCTTTATTTTTCTAGGCTCCAATGGCCTTTTTTAAAAAGTTTATTTATTTTGAGAGAGAGAGAAAGCATGAGCAGGGGAAGGGCAGAGAGACAAGGGAGAGAGAGGGTCCCAAGCAGGCTCCATGCTGTCAGAGCAGAGCCCGACATGGCGCTAGAACCCATGAACAGTGAGATCGTGACCTGAGCCAAAATCAAGAGGCCACCGTTTAACCAACTCAGCCACCCAGGAGTCCCTCCAGTGGCCTTTCTAGGTCAAGCTCCATTCACCGCCTACCACTGGCCTCTTGCCTGCACCCTGCCTTTTCCTCCGTGGAACTCAGGCCTTGTACGCGAGCCCTGGAGCCCCTCAAAGTGCTTTGTCTCTGCAGGCGCCGCTCCCACGGCCTCATTCTCGCCCACCCACGTGCCTGCTGAGGCCGAGCTCGGGCTCAGGGACACGGCCTGTGTTTCTGGCCTCCAGCTGCACAGCCTTTGCTGTGCGGGCCCCCCCTCGGGAGCCCACCAGCGTTCTCACTGTGTACACCACTGCTCCCCCCACTCACCGGGAAGGCACGTGAACGACAGTGCGCTCCTCGGACCACGGGGAGGCCGCCCCGTGACTCAGGAGCCCGAGCCCCCATTCCAGCCACTCTTTCTCCCACGAGTGACGATAGTGCCCTTTTCAGGAGCGGTCCTGCGTGCATCCCATCATCCAGCCCTCCCGACAGACCCACAAGGAGGTCTTGTGTGGCCCCCAAGTTACAGCTGAGGGAGCTGAGCCCAGAGGGGCCCGAGGTTCAGGTTGGAACCCAGATCTGTGTGACCCCAGGACCCCCGGCGTTATCCCTACAACAGGCCACTGCTGCCCCAAGTCCAAACACACCTCACTGCCTCTCAGTGGACTGGGGCCGTGGGCTCTCCACTGTCCTATCCATCTTGTTCCTTGCTCAGCATCTTCTGTGGTTCCCATAGATTCCAGATAAACTCCTGTCACCTTGGCGTTCAAGGCCCCTCTGTCACCGGATCCCATGCTTCCTCCTCACTGTGAACCTCTGCTCCTGTGCCCCTCTCATTCTGCACGCCTTTGCCCGGCTCTCCGGCCTCCTTGGACCGCCCCGTCGTCCCTCCCACTGCACCCAGTCCCACTGGGGCATGGGGAAAGGGAAACTGCTGAAAGTGAAAGGGCCAGTCTCCCCCCACCCCACCCCACCCCCCACGCTCTGGCCCAGGGCTCATGGCCCTACTATGAGGGCTTCCTCCCTGCGGCTCCTTGCAGAGCTCAGCCCCAGGCTACTTAGGGACTGGCCCACAGAAGCCCCAGGCTCTGAGATGTGCCCTGTGCAGGGCTCCTGTCCTTGGAGCCTGTGTCCCTGTGTCGTGGGCAGGCCGACCCTCTTCTGGAGCAGGTGTTGGCAGGGAGCTCAAGCATCAAGGGAAAAGAGGAGGCAGCAGGCGGAGGGGAGTGCACGCGAGCTGCCATCCCCTCCTGGCGCTGCCTCTCCCTGCCCCTGGGAGCGGTTGCTAGGCTGGCACACGGCAGCAGCAAGAGCACACACTCCTGTACGGGCGCAGCCTGTCAGCTGCACCCACGGCCCACGTGGCAGGAGTGGCCGCGGCCATGGGCAACTTTCTGCCCAGGGAAGATGCCAACAGGCCAGTCAGACCCTCGGGGGGAGAGGATGGGCACAGCTAGAACACGGCCTTGGGGCCACAGGAGAGGAACCTCTTCCACAATGGTCCAGGCATTGATGACAAAATGGTGGTGGGGGGGTTCCCACTCTGGACACCGGGGTCCCAGCTGGTCTTCCCTGTTTCTCTGGGGCAAAGATGGGGTCCTCTCTGATGGGCCTCCCAGGGGTCTTCCTGGCATTACTGGAGGCCAAGAGGCCAAGGGGAGCCTCCTGGTCTCCCCCCACAGCCCTTGTCTGCGGCTCTGCCCCTGTGGGGGAGGCTCCAGGGACAGAGGACCCTTCCAGGCCTCACGTTTGGGAGGAGGCTCCTCTCTTCTTGAGTTCCAGGTACTCAGAGCTACGCCAAGGGCCTTTCACGTTGTCCAGGCACCCAGAGACTGACAATCTGGGCCGGCTCCAAGTCCTCGGACGCCCTTGGGCTCCATTAGGCTCGGGCCTTTCCTGTGGGCCTCCCTGGGGCTACTGTCAGGATGTGTGTGGCCTGAGGGGGAGGATTTGAGCCCTGAGCTGAAGGGGCCAGATGACCACGACCGGGTCCTTCCTGCCCTCCCCCGTAGCAGTTGCGGGCGCAGATGTACAGCGGCGTGTGAGCGGTGAGGGCCCAGGGTGGGGGGTGGCGGAGGGAGGGCACAGCGATTCTGGGCGACTCTTCAGCGGGCAGAGGCTCCTGCCAAGACATTTCTCCGCCCCGCCCCCCCTCCCCTCCACTCATTATCAACTTGGGGTTTGTGTGCAAACAGCAGCTGGTCTCTTTTGTCAGCCTCCCCTCCCCCCTGCCCCTTCCCTCCTCCCCAAGCGCCTCCCATTTGGCTTTTGCATCTCTGGCCCTGCCTCTCCCTCCAGGTGATTTAGAAGCTGGGGCTCTGGGGAGTACCTGGGAGGGGAGGCAGCCCCTGGCCAGTCTTGGCCCTGGTCCTAAGTTCTCCTCCAGCCCTTCCAAGAGGCGATACTAACCTCATCTGGGTCATGACACGAGAGCCAGAAAGGATGAGTAACAGAGCAAAGTCACAAAGTGAGCGAGTGCTGAGCCAGGCCCCAGACTCATGTATGCCTGTTTGCAGAGGCTGGTGGCTGAGCCAGTCTACCCCCTGCCTTAAGTGTCCTTCTGCCTGGCACCACTTCGATTAGGGAGCCCGGAGAACATGGACCCGCTCCCAACCTTCTGTGAAGGTTTCACCTTTCAGTGAAAGTCGAGGGCTTTCACTAAAGTAATTCTGGGTACCTGGGGCAGAGATGGGGAGGGAACAGGGCCAGACAGCAGGAGTTGGGAGTTATAACCAGGAGTTGGGACTAGATGCTGAGTTACAACCAGGAGTTGGGACGAGGTGCTGGGGACAGTGGGGGAAGGAACTTTGCAAGCAGCAGGCCCTGCAGCCTTGGAGACAGAGAGCAAGAAGAGCTTGGGTCAAGGTACTGGCCCTAGGGCAACGGGGCTGCCAGATCTGGAAGCACAGGCTTGGTCACCGTAGATGGTGTGCAGGAGGAGTGGGGATGACACTCAAGTCTCTGGCCTGGGCAATGGTGATATAGACATAGGAGCAGGTGTGGCACGGTTAGGACCTTGAGTCTGAGACAAAGTGGGCTTGGGCTGCTTGAGGTATATCCAGGTGGAGGTTTCCAGGGCAGCCAGCCCAACTGGTTGTGACAGGGCAGGTGGAGGTCTGGGGGTGGAGGAGCTCACAGAAGATGGAGGGAATAGAGTGCCTAGCTGGCTCAGTTGGTAGAATATGCCACTCTTGGTCTCAAGGTTCTGAGTTCAAGCCCCACATTGGGTCTGGAACCTATTTATTAAAAAAGAAGAAGGAGAAGGAAAAGAAGAAGAAGGTGATGATGATGATGATGATGGAGGGAATAAGGGGAGAAGGCAATTGAGGATGGAGTCCTGAACAGAAGGCTCAGAGAGGTCAAGGGAGGGCACTGTGAAGAGGGATGGGGGTGGGGGGAGGAGTATCCACTGGATTTGGGAACTTGTAAGTGCCAGAGGCTCTGGGAGGGCAAGTCCAAGGTATGGCAGGGACTGTGGCCTGACCAGGTGCCAAGCATGGCTCCTTAGCAGGTGCTCACTCTGTTCTTCAAAGACTTAGGTATTTTTATCCTTACAACAGGCCTGAAATAACAAGCCTCGGTCTGAAGTGGAACAAAGATTAGGCTCGAAGGTGCTGTGGGACTCTGGAAGTATTTGGGATGACAGCTTGTTGCTGTCCCTTGAGTAGACATGCGCGGAGCACCACGCTCTGCCAGGCGCTGGAGTTACTCAGTCGGAGTCCCTTGGAGCCTCGCTGCTGCAGATGCCACAAACCCAGACCAGAGGGGACCACGTGCTGGGTGGGGGTGGGGTGACACCGGAGGCACTGGCGACTCCCAGGGGCACCACAGAGAAGGCCACCCCCAAGATAAGTCTGAAAAGAAGGCTCCAAGAGTTCATCAGGTGCATATATCTGAGGCAGCAAGCAGGGAAGCAGGCGGAGCAAAAGTAAGGAAGCGTGAGAGTGTGAGGAAACCCAGGGCCCAGTCAGGAAAGGTGCAGCCTGAGCTGGACCACGGCCCAGGTCCCGCTCATGCTCACTTGTTGCCCCTGCCCACGGTCAAAGTTCAGCCTCTCCAAAGAGCTTTCCTGGGCCTTTGGTCAGAACCTCTGGGGTCCCTGGGGCACACGAGTGTGCCAGGACACCGGCAGGCCTGTGCCTGGCGGCGGGGCGCAGAGTGTCCCCGGGGCGGGCGGGGACGGGCCTGCACAGACGCGCGCGCACACACCTAGCACACGGGCGCATGCACACGGCCCGGTCCGCGCGGGCCGGAAGTCGCAGGGCCGGAGGCCTGGAGCCCGGCGGCGGGGGCCGCGCTGGGGGGCCGCCGGGGAGAGCGGGAACAAAGGACGCGGCGGGGCGGGGGCGGCCGGGCCGGGCCGCGATTGGCGACTGGGGGCGGGGGGCACAGTCCCGGCCGGGCGGTGATTGGCCGCGGCCTCAGCGGGCCCCTCGCGCCCGCCCCGCCCCTCGCGGCCGAAACCGGAGCCCCGTTCGGCCGCCCGGGACCCGCCCCGCGCCCCCGCCATCTGCGCCGGGGGCGGGGCGCGGGCCGGAGTCGGATTCCCGCCCAGCCCCCATAGGCTGGCCCTCGGCGCCGCCCGACAACCTGTGCACCCGACCGCCCTCAGCCCCGCCCCCGGCCCAGCTGCGCGCGGGTCCCCAAGGGCCCGGGGGGGGGGGGGCTCGCCTGCGCCCCGCGGGGAGACCGGAAGGGCAGGGTTCCCCCGGCACTGGAGGGCCAGGTTGCCCGCGTGGAAAGGGGGTAGGGCCCAGGAGGCCGCCCCTTGCGGGAGCATGGCCCGGGCCTCGTGGCTAGACTGGGAGAGGGGTCAGAGAACAGGAGACACTCAGAGAGGACTGGCCAGGGGTCAAAGCAGTGGAGGAGGGCGCCGGCTGGAGGGCGGCCCAGAAGAGGGGTGGTTGGATGACCTGAGGCCCGGGCTACCCAAACCTGGCAGCTTCGGGAGTCAGTGGGGCCGATGGCGGCGCCAGGAGACCAGACAGGGTCCTGGCAGGGCTTGGGGTAGGAGAGGAAGTTAATCGAGTTCACTGCCAGCCAGGCCACGCTTCTAGCTTAAGAATTTACGTGACGAGGGGCCTTCTCAACCCCATCCCTCCGGCCCAACTGCCTGGGAGGTGAGAGAGAAGGGGTGGGGCGAGGGACCCGCGCCACCAATCACAACCTCAGCCCCGTTTTGAATCTGGGCTGGCGGCTGGGGCTGGCTGCACACCTGGCGGCCTCTTTGTCCCCACTCGCCTGCCTAGACACGTCCCACTCCGCCCCCACCCTTTGGAAGTCTCTCCCCCACCCACCTGGTTTCCCTCCTCCTCTGGTTCCCCTAGCAGGGACTGACGCTGGACCCTTGTCAACCCCCGGAGCGCCGGTGACTCCAAACCATGCCCCTCTCTCAGCCCCATTCTCTGCTCTGCACGGAGACCTGCGGGCCGTAGCGGCCTCCATCTCCCCAAGATGGCCACCAAGAGCCAGGGGTGCTGAGCGTGGAGGGGGCAGGAGCCCAAGATTTGCAGCAGAAGTCCTGGCCGAGGGCTGGTCCAGGCACAAGCCACGTGAACCTCGGGCGAGCCCTTCACCTCCTCAGTGGCGCCTGCAGGTAGTAAGTAAGGATCTACTGCAGGTTGTTGTGAGGATTAAATGAGATCCTGTAGCTTGTTGAGACTGAAGCCTCGAAGTGTGTGGGGGAGGAGGGGATGTTATTAACCTGTCCCATGGGCAATAGGTAGCCAGAGAGGGTGGGTGAAACTGCCCTGTCCTGCCCCTGGGGCAAGGGCCGAGGTGCCAAGTCGGATGGCGGAAAGCAGCCATCCCCCTGGAGCCCAGTGACCCCTAGACCCTGAACAGAAGAGAGCCTGAGTTTCGGGCACCTGGCCTCACGCCATCCCCAGGCTCTCCAGGGAAGATGGGGCAGAGGCAGCGAGGGTGGTTCTTTTTTATGTTCAGCCCTAAGGGTATGGAGCCCTCTCCCAGGTCAAGACCAGAGGGCAGATTTTTCCCTCCAGATGCCCCACATGCTCCTACCCTCTCCCAAATCTGCTTCCCCACCCACTGCCTTCCGTCCCCTCGCTCCCCCAGCGCTGGCATGAAACTGGTCACCAAGACCCTCCAGGCTGCTTCTTTAATGTCTCTCAAATCTGTCTTCTTTCTACCCCTGCACTGCGATCCTGGTCACAGCTGGGACCATGGGACAGCCTCCTCCTGACCAGTATCACCCCGCCACCAAGGTGCCCCTTCTACAGCCAGCGTGCAAAGCAAACTAAGTCTTGTTGTTTCCCTACTAAAATTCTCTAGTGTCTCCCCTCTGCCTTCAGGATCCCCTGATTGGACCTACCAGGGGGTCTGGTAACTGGGTAAACCCATATTCTGCAACCAGCCTGCTCATGATTCAATCCTGAGGCCATTCCTTGTTAGCTGTGCCTTGGTTTCCCAATCTGTAAAATGGGGATGTGTTCCCAACAACTGGGGATAACAACTGGGCAGTGTTCCAAGTGCTTTGCACATACTCATACTGATCCATTTAACCCTTAGAACAACTCTATGAGGTACTATCATGCTTGCCCTCCTGCACCCACAATACCCACAATAAAAGTAGAATAATGGGAAAATCGAGTTCATACAGTTGTGGATTACATGAGCTAATGCATATCAAAATCTAGAAGAGCTTGGAGCACAGCTGGTGGTGCTCAGTACCTTCTAGCTGTTATTTTTGACCCGGCCCCTCCTGCCAACACCTTCGCCCGTCTACCCTCCAGTCCCACTGAAGCATGGGTAAGCGCCCCTTCCCTTGCCCTGACCACCTTCCCCCTCCCCTCTCCCCTCTCTGCCTCATATCACCTAGCAAAGAACGTGTGCTTATTACATATTTAGCAATCAGTGAATGAGGGTTTGGGGAGGAGGCTGGTTTGAGGGGATTAGCCAGTGCTCATGCGCCCCCTTGTGGCCATCCTGGGCATTCCAGGCCTTGGCCCAATTATTAAAATGGGAGGGCAGCAGGCGCTTCAAGGCCTGGGAAGGTGGGAGGAGGCTGTCCCAGGACTGACTCTGCGGCCACCCACCGTTAATCCCAGGGTTTAGGCCCCAGGTGTCTATGCGGCTGCACGGATTTTCAGCCCCCTGGCCAGCTCGACCTTTCTTCCTCTTCTCTCTGAGAGTTCTGTGTGTGTGCGTGTGTATTTGTCAATGTGACCTGGACTGTACACCCAAGAGGCCAAGAGTTCAACTGTGTCTACACATGGCGGCAGCAGTTTCTTTTTTCAGAAGATGTATGTGGCGGGGGCGGGGGGGGGGTGACCAAGCCCACATTCATGTAGATGTCCCTTGCTTGTGTGTGGCTATCACTGGAGCCCGTATAGGTTGAGAACACTGCGCCTCAGCCTGCCAGTGAGCTCAGAGTGGGCTTTAGCCTGTTAGTGGAACTTTCTAGATCTTCGTGTTCCATGTTCCACAAAGACCAATACCCAAAACTCTGAGTCTTCTTGCACACATCGACAGGTATTCAGATTTCCTGGGCCTGTGTGCACACCTTGGAGGGGAGCTGGTTTATGCCTCCCTTTCTCTCACACTTGTACTTGTGTAACTGGCCTGTCGTAGTTCCCCTTGCTTCTGCTGGCCACCGGCTGTGTGCGCTCCTGAGCTGTACTTGGCCATCGTGAGCATGTCATGGGTCTACCTGTGTGGCTCCCAGATATTTGGCCAGATTAGCTGCCTCTGCATAGGCAGGCTTGCGCAAGAGCAAGGGATTTGGAGTCAGACATGCTGGGGTCCAGATTCAGGTTTGCCCGAGCTGTGTACTTTTAGACAAGGGATTGAACTTCACTGGGCCTCAGCTTCCTCATTTGCTCGGTGGTGATGATAATAATTCCTATTTCCTTAGGCGGTTGTGGGAAGTAAACGAAATGAAGAATAGAAAGCCTGGGGCATGGTGACAGACACTTAGGCGGCAGGCGATCAGTGGGGGTGATTACTGGTGCTGGTGGGTTTTGGGCTTCTCACTGGGCCTCTGTGCTCTGCTTCCTGTCCCCATGTGTCTCTGTCCTGTGACAGAGGCAAAGTGCAGGGCCAGGCCCTGCAGACAGCCCTCCACCAGTGCTCAGAATGGCTGCAAGCAGTTGCCCACAGGCCGGCGGAGAAGCCTTTACAATACCGGGACTGCACTCTTTGCTCGTACCGTATACACAGGAACACACATGTGGGGGACCTCATTTTCCCACCCTCAAACTGGAGCACCCCATCTGACCAGGCAGATGTATTTATAGGGCTAACGGAGCAAAATGTCTGAAGCGAGTCCTTGCAGACTGCCCGGCTTCCAATCTTGGCGCATTCGGCCACCTGGGGGAGCCCTCTGTCACTTTCGGGAAAGAGGGAGTGGAGGGGGATGTGTGAAAAGGGGAGGGGTGCCGGCTGCTTTGGGGACCAGGGAAAGGCTGGAAGAGTGGAGTGGGCTGCCCATTCCTCCTAAAAAGCATCTCTTCCAGGAGCCAGGCTGGGAGTTAACCCGTCTGTTGCCAGCCTCCACCCCTTCAGCTCCTGGGGCATCTGGGTTCTGAGTAGAGATGGCCAGGACGGGCATGCTGGGGGCATTTGACCTCCTTGGGAGCAGTGCAGTGGCGAGAACATGGAATTCTGTGCAAATGACTGAACCCCTCAAAATGTTCCCACCTTAAGCTCAGGAAGAGTAATGCATGCGTGTGTGTGTGTGTGTGTGTGTGTGTGTGTTTGGCTTCTCAAATCACTGGCATTCCCAAGTCAGCCAAACCACCTGAAGCCCTGAGAAGCCCTCTGTGAACCTTCTGCTTAGTTACCTGGCCCGCTGCTGCCCTGTCACTGAGAGTACCCGGGGCCACGAGGCAGAGCGTGGGACCGGTGCTCCCTCTGGCTCCTCTGAGCAGCATTGCCTGTGTCCACCCGCACTAAGGGAGGTCGTGTGCTTCCAGATCCTCACAGGACCCGAGAGGTCACTTCCATGTGGCCCTACCCCCTTGTCAGGTGAGGAGACTGAGGCACAGAGGGAGGAGAGAACTTGCCCAAGGCCACCCAGCTGGGAGGCAGTGAGGCCTGTTTGAACCCAGGATGAGGATGTCTGATCCTCCCCCACCCCACCCCCCCGCCACTTCTGGAAAACTCGAGCAGAGACCCACGCCAACAGAGACATCTGCAAGAAGGGCCAGAGAGGTGGACACTGGTGGGAGCAGAAGGAGGAGGTCAGCAAACCAGACATGGCACTGCAGAGACAGGCCTCTGAGTGGTTTCGGGGTGGCCGTGGGCTGAGGAGTGAGGAGAGGAGGAGGAAGTAGAGTGGGTGTGGACGTCTCTGTCAAGAGCATGGCTGTGAGGAAAGGGAGCCAAGGGGGAGATGGGCTCAGGACACTCGGGTCAACATGGAGGGGCCTGGTAGCTTCCGTGTCGATGGGAAGGAGCCAACATGAGAATAAACTGGAGTCAGGTGCTGGGGACCAGGGGTGGGGGAGGGTGGGAGCCGGCACAGTGGCTGGAGCCACCTCTACTTCCTCATTGGGGACAGCGATCTGAGCTGTTTGCAGGTGACCGAGGCAGGAAGTAGATGCCTCGCAGGAGGGGCTCTCTTTGCTCTGGGACTTGGAAGGTGGGGAAAGGGAGCCCAGAAGAGGGAGGGGTAGAGAGGAGGGAGTGGGGCTTTCGGGCTGGCTCAGAGAGGGCCGGGGCCGGGGAGGGGGGGGGGTGGTGGCAGTGCCCAGAGACAGCCTCCTAGGTCTGTAACCTATATCCTTTGCCTCCTTTCTGAGGCTCTCACCCAGCTCCCCCTAGAGGGTGACTCTAAGGACCCTCAAGAACGGAGACTCACTGATTTTGGTGAAAAGCAAGAGTTTCAGTAAAATGGGACCTTCTGTCCTTTTCCAGGGCCTGAAACCGCCAGGTGGTCTAGGTCTAAGGTGTTTCGGTGTCCTCTAGCAGGCGGGCAGAGAGAGGGACCTGGGGGGTAGACTCTCCCATCTGCCTTTGGGACTGACCCTTTTTTTCTGGCCTCATGTCCCCCTCCCTATCACACTCCCATCTCTTTCTCTATCCACTTGCCCCCCCCATGACCCCCTGGAGCCTGCTTCTGGAGGGTGGTCCTGTAGGCTGGTGCTGGGAGGCCCCTCCCTGTGGCCTGTTCTGCTCCCTGCAGCCTGCAGCCTGGGGAACAGATGGCCCCCCTCCCCGACTGCTCCTCAGTAAACCCTGGGGGCCCCTGGCACCTCCTTGTGGCCTCCTCAGTGTTCCCCCCTCCCATTTTGGGAAGCAGTGAGCTGAAAAGAGACAACATCTGGGTCTCCCCAGGGTCCCAGTGGCCCAGCTGCCTGCCTGGCCGGCAGCCTCAGGAAATAGCCACCCCTCCCCCCAGGGGTGGTGTCACCCTGATCAGCATCATTTGAGTACTTGCCATCCTTTGAGGCAGGATCCCAAGCTTGGCACCCTCTTATCCCAAGATATTTCATGCAAGAAAGAGCCTTGAGGGCCTGGCTTACAGAGACCCCTGGCCAAAGCCACAACTGTCCCTGTTATAGTGGTGACCAGGCAGCTTCTCAAAGGTCTTTGCCTTATCAGCCACCAGACCCACAGGGCTAACTCAGCCCCGGACTAAAAGATATTCCGCCCTGAGCCTGGGGAGGGGTGCATGCCACCAACAGTCTGTGGGACAAGTGGCCTCAAACTGGGCTCAGGCAGAGAAGGGCTGGCTTCCAGCCAGGGCCCTGTCCCCGGCACGTGAATGCCACTGTGCCCCCCAGGTGGCTCGCCTGCTGCTGTCTGTGAGGACACCCAGAGGCCAGGCCACAGCCACTCTTTAGAGTATCTGGGTCTCACTGGGTCTTGTCTGAAGAGAAGTAACAAACATTGATTTACATATTGAGTTCTTGTTTGCATTTCATACCCAAGCTCTGGCCTTGACCTTCTCCTCCCTCCTCCTTCCCACCTAGGAACGGCTCCTATGGTCTACTCTCAGAGAATCAGAACAATTACACTTCGGCCAGCATAGCTGGGATCCTAGGACTGAGGGCCAATGAGCGCGGTGAGCTGTCCAAAGTCATCCAGCCAGCTAGGGTCAGAGCTGGCCCTCAACCCTGCTCCAGAGAACCCATCCAGGGCGCTTTCCCTGCCCACGCAGCCTGCCTTAGACCCCTAGGCCACAAGGGGGTTCAGGGAGCTCTCTCAGGGCTCTCTAAAGCCCGCAGCAGGCCCTGAGGGTCTGAGCCTGAGCAGGGAGCCAGGGTCCTTGCCCCCATTCCGAGCCAGCACTGTGGGGAAGGTGGTCATAGAGTGAAGGTGTGTGCTGGAGCTGAGTGGAGGGCAGGGAATGTGAGGGTGGGGTCTGGGCATGGGTCTGGCTCTCCTTGGCACATCTGGGCCACCCCAGTGAGCCCTGTGGTGTGGGGGGCAAGCTTGTGTCCTCTTGGAGCTAGGCTGAGCCAGTGCCCCAGTGCCCTCCATGCCCTCCGCCAGGACAGAGCACTCAGGAACCAGGAAAGTCACCATCACGTGGGCCTCTCCTGAGCCTTCCTTTCCTTCTCAGACTCGGGGGAATTTTTTCTTCCTTTCGGTTGCCCTGCACTGACCTTGTTGGTTTCTGGGGTTTCCTCTCTCTGTCACACAATGATCCTGCAACGGGATACAGCAGGAGCGAGGCCCCTCCCCGACCTCGGGCCCCTCCCCCACCGGCCTGGCTCTGCCTGGGCTCCCAGCTTTGCACTGTCTGGCACTCGACCACCCGGAGCGATGCCTGGGCCCTCCCTGGCCGATGGGTCATTTCAGAGGGTGGGCACTCTAGCATAAAGTCCCTCCAGGGGAGGAAAACCTCTCTGGGCAGAGGCTTCCTGTCCCTTCCTGGGGGAACTTGCGGGATTTCACCTTCTACCCGCCTTTGGTCTGCAAGTTCATGGCAGGCCTGATGCCAGCTAGACTCAGTCCACCCGAGGCAGCCTCAGGGCCAGAGCCCCTTTGTCAGATCCACAAACTGATGCCAAGATGTGTGGGTTTGTCCTGGCCCCAAACTGCAGAGGAGCTGGGGAGGGGCAGATGTCCAAAGTATAGACACCGCCCGGGATGGCTCCCTGCCTCCTCGCCATCCAGGAGTCAGCCAACAAACACGTATGAACCCCCAGCTCTGTTTGCACCCATGCAGCTTTGTGAAGGGGCAAGACTGAGCCACAATATCCAGAAGCCCTGGGGCCTTAAGGAGACCCAATAACCGTGGTCAGGTACCTGCCAATCACCCGATGACGGGTCTTAGCTTGGGATCTTGGCGAGAGCCCCAAAGCCAGGTGTTGCTTGCCGAGTGAAGGGCACACTCTGGCATCTTCTTTGCCCATGACCAGAGGCCTGGCCCCATAAGCAGGTACCACCCAGGAGGACTTGGGCCGCCCATTGCCTATAGCCCAGCCTCCTGAGATGCGGGGTGGCACCAAGGGCCCATCCCAGGGCATGACACTGTTATCACATGCAGCAAGGAGCCCTCCCCTTTGCTAAAACTGTGAAAGCAAAAGCTGCGACCTTTGAGAGATGCAAAGCTACAGGGGGACACTAGCAATAAAGGCCTCACAGAGTCAGGCTGCAGGGGTGGAAACAGAACACAGTACTGTTTGCAAGAACCCCGGATGTGGTAGCGGGTGGGAAGGATGAAGAGTGTTCTGGAAACTGGGAAAAGCTGGTGTGGCTTAGCCCAGAGTGGATGACCCTTCGGTGGACATTATTATTTCGTCATTCATTCTGACAACACATTCACTGAACACCACTGTGCTCCTGGGCCCCTGGGCGCCTGCCTTCACAGAACACATGGTTACACAGACGAGGACCGTGAAGACGGACATTGAAGAAAGCAGATTTCAATTCTATCTAAGACAGAACACACAGAAGAAGTGCACTCCCCGCCGCTGGAAACAATCCAGGAGCGACGTCGGGGAGATGTCTGCTTTAGGTGGCTGAGGTGACGGCCACTAAGATTGCTTCTAACTTGGGGCACCTGGGTGGCTCAGTTGGTTAAGGTCTGACTTCACCTCAGGACACGAGCTCAGGTCATGATCTCACGGTTCATAAGTTGGAGCCCCGAAACCCCACTTCAAATCCTCTGTCTCCCTCTCTCTCTGCCCCTGCTCTCCTTGTGCATGCACACTCTCTCTCTCTCTCTGTCTCTCTCTCTCTCATTCTCTCTCTCTCTCAAACATTAAAAAAAAAAAAAGATCATGTCTAACTCGAAGATTTGGCCATTTTATCCATGTATGGATTATAGAGTGTCTCATGCTTTTGAGTATCTCCTTCCCCATCTCCCTTCTTCAGATTCCTTGGGGCGTCTCCCCAGTGTGAAAAGAGAATCATAAAACTGGACAGTCTATCCACTGATGGGCAAGGATGGCCATTGTTCTATTACTGACAGGATTCTTTACTTCAGCTTCTGGAACCTTATACCCTATAGAAGAGTGGTTTTCTAATTGGGGGGCTCGAATCCTCCCATCGCACTGAACAAGGATGGGTGAGTGGGCTGGGGCAGGGCTGGAGGGTGTTCTGAGGCTGGAAATGATCTTCTGGTGTTGGGGAAGGCAGCGTGGGCATCAGTGCCCGGTGACTCAGAGACAGACCCCAGGGAGCCAGGAATCTAGGGGCTGCAGGAGGAGGGCTGGGAGTCCCGGGAAGCTGGAGGGGAAGGCTGGGAGCCAAGCAGAGTTTCTTCTTCAGCCCGTTGCAGGTGGTGCTGCTCGGGAAGGCCTCCAGGACCAGGATTATCTCTCAGATGCAGCCTCAAATTATATTCCCTGAAATTAGACCAATTCGAGATCCACTAGGGCGGCAAGCTTCTTGCTGAAAGCCCCACTTAAAAAATATCCCATAGGGAACCTGCCCTATCAGATATTCAAGTTTGCTCAAAGGCTGTAATTGACACAGATACTGGCCTCAGAATCCAGGACAGTTCAGGGGGTCACAGCAGACGCCTCCGAACCTCGCGCGGGGGTGGAGTCAGGGCCGGGGTGCACTAATCAGGCTCTGGAGACCCGCCCCAGGAGCCGGAAGGCAGCCCCTGGGGCCCAAGTTTCAATGCCAAGGACCCGAAGTCCCCCTGAAACTGAAGGCTACAGGCGTTTCCAGTGATGCCTCTCCTCCACTTCCCGCCCCTGGGCCATCCCTCCCATGAGTCACCCTGTTATCCCTCCACGGCCAAATATAGCTCCGAGGCAAATGAGGGTGCTACATTGTGCCGATGAGCCAAGGAGGGGTCAGGGTGGCGCCCAAGCGAGGGGACCGGGCGGCCGGCCAGACAGCCCCGCCCCTCGCCCCTTCCTCGCCCAGACCTGAGAGGTCTCCCCCTGAGCTTCAGATCTCGGGCCCACTTTCCCACAAACGCAGGGGAAGCCGCGGAGCGGGAGGGTCTGGCCGACAAGCAGGGACCACTTCCTTCTAGGGGAACGTGCCACACGGGCAGGGGGGCAACGAACAGCGTGGAGTGGGGGGGCTTTCCCCTTTGTCTTGTGCATCCGAGGAGAGGCCAAGCTCCCGCCGGCGGCCCTGCCAGCGAGCCAGGGTGGCCGCGAGGCCGCGGGCGTGTCCCCCGTCCCCAGCAGGCCCCCGGGCGCCGCCCCGGCCCGCCGAGCCACCACATAAGGAAATGTTTGCGCCTGGGCGGCGCGGCCTCTGGGCAGCGGCCCGCTCGCTCCCGCCTCCCTCCCCGCCTCCCGCCTCCCGCCTCCCGGACGGGCCGGGCAGGGGCGCGCGCACCGGAGAGGAGCCGCCCGCGGGCGGGGGGAGAGGGGGGCGGCTCGCGGGGTCTGCGGCCCGGCCGCCCCCGAGGGGGTCACCCTGCCTGGCGGGGTGGGACCGGCCGGAAGCCTTCTCCGGCCGCAGCCCCCTGCGGACGGCTGGGAGCAGAGCTGCCCTGCGGGGGTGCCGGGGGAGACGACCCTGGCTTTGCCATCTCAGACTCCGGGGTGTGTGACCCGGGCCCGGAGGGATGGTCCCCCGGAAGAAACCCCTCCCGCCCATTAGAAGCTGGCACACGCGGCCAGCTGTCCCTCTCCGGGAGTCCAGAGCAGTGTCTTATTTCTCTGGATTGTGACCGAGGCAGCCTGACTCGCAGTCACTCCTTAGAGGAGAAACATTTTATAACCTGCCTGCTGGCGGGCAAGGTCAGGCTCACGTGTCTCCCTTCTGGGGTTTTCCATTAAATTATTTACAAAGGCCCCGAATAAGCCCACAGACCTCTGCAGGAAGTCGGCAGGCACAAGGTGGCATGTATTCTTCTACAAACGTCTCATTTCTCCAGGGACCCCCTTCCTCTCTTAAACGTGACCCTTGGAGGTAAGAAGCTGCCCAAGGGCGGTGCCTTCCAGGTCTCTGTGGTTCACTTTTGGGAGCTAGACAAATCCCCCACCAGGTGTTTCCTGGGCAGGCCCCCATACCCCGCACAGTATGTAGAGGGGGCAGTTCTGGCCCTCTGCTCAGGGCCTGGGGTCCGGGGAGCGTGACTCTGGAGCATACTCCAAGAAAGAGCCGTTTAGGGAGGATGATGTCACCCAGATCCTTGGCCTTTGGGAAAAGCATGAAATGCAGGGCAGTGATCCGGTACAACCTGTCCGATCAGGAGGAGAGGGGGTGGGCCCACCTCACCTACTTCCAGGTTACAGGATTTGACTTAGATCTCAGGCTCGGTTGCCTAGGAAGTGCCAGCCTGCTGGTGGATTAACGTGGTGGCCTGTCACCCTTGCCTGAGTGACACTGGTACTAGGGCCATTTATCCCCAGAGTCCTGCCTCCCAGGCAGGCAGGGCTGCCCGGAAGTGGCTGCCAAGAGGGCCCAGCAGGATGGCCCCCACCCCTAAAGACAGCGCCCTTGTGAGGAAGGTCCCTAGTGGTTCTTTCTGCATAAAGTGCCTGGTGCTCCTGATCAGGAGGTCAGTTCTCCCCACCCCCAGCAGCAAGGCCTATGGACCATGCCCAGGACTGGGCAACTGTGGAATGTGTAGGGGAGAGGGAGGCTGTATTTGGCAAGGTCACCCCCAGTGGTAGGGCGGGGGGGAGGGCTGTGCAGCCACCCAGTGGGCACCTCCACAGCTCCCTTTTTTTTTTTTTTACCCCCAAAGATTTTATTTTGAAGTAATTTCTACACACAACCTTGGGGCTCGAACCCACAGCTCCGAGAACAAGTCTCATGCTCTACGAACCGAGCTAGCCGGGTCTGTGAGTGGTTTTATTATTTTTAAATGTTTATTTATTCTGAGAGAGAGAGCATGCGTGTGGTCTAATGGGGGAAGGGCAGAGGAAGAGGGAGAGAGCATCCCAAGTAGGTTCCTCGCTCAGCATGCAGCCCAACATGGGTCTCAGTCCCACAACTGTGACTGGAGTCCAACCCGGGTCTCAATCCCACAACCATGACCTGAGCTAGTATCAAGAGTAGGATACTCAACTGACTGAGCCACCCAGGCATCCCCTCCCTAGAGTTTTAATTCAAGATGCACGGGGGCAGCCCAATGGGCTGTAATCCACACTGCACAGACTTTCAGCATATCAGGTGTGAAGAAGCTATTTGCTCTTGAACCCTAGTGTCCTGCCATTTGGGTCTATACGCTCCTAGAGGCAGGAACTGTGGCTGCTGCAGGGCTGGTGAAGTTTTCCCTTCTTCCCTTCTAGTTTCTTTGGCTGGCCTAATAATTAAATTGATACAAGAGAGATTAACAAGAGAAAAACAAACAAAAGCATATATTCATAACTGAACAAAACTCCAAAATGGCCAAAGCCAGTCACCTTAGATGCCATTTTCAGCTAAAGACAAAAGATGTTGGGGGTAGGGAGCCAATTATGGGAAGTTACCAGCAAAGCACAGTAAACAAGTGTAAGGTTGTTGTGTAGATTTAAGTCATTGTCTCTCCATTGAGAAGACTTTCTAGAGATTTAGAGTCATCCTCCTCTTCCATACAGCGAAGGAGACATCCTTACAAATGGAGATTTCCCTTATAAATGTAAATGTGTCTTACAAAAGGGTAACTTCTACTCCGTTTTCAGAGCTTCCCCTGTGTTTGCCATCTCTGAAAAATAACCAGCCTAAAATAATCGTTATGCTAAAGAGGCATATTTTGGGGTAGTATATTTTGCTCCCCTTCACTGCTAGAAGCCTACCCTTAACGCAAGCCTAACACACAGCATATGCTCAGACCGTTATCTTTTGGGTGACCAAAAAAAAAAAAAAAAAAAAAAAAAAGCCTTCATTTCAGATCCCAAAGATCTAGGCCTCATAAGGATAAATTTTTTATGCTTCCCCAAAAAGGCTGTCCTGTGAAGTGGTCCATTCTCCGTCCGGAGACATTCCAACGGAGGCACAATGATAACATATTGGAGTTACTGTAGAGGGGTTCTCAATGGGGAGGTAAAGGCACGTTAGAGTTGATGTATTTTTATGCCCATAAAATGTATCTCGGAATAGCAAGCATAACAAGAAAACAGTCATAACCATATGAAAGGTACACCGAAGAGTTCTTTGATAACAGGATAAGGAGGGCCAGACAAGGAACTTCTCAAGTCAGTCCCGCATAAATGCTAACATGCCACGTTTACTGAATTCTTACTCTGTGCTGCGGTATTGTGCAGGCAGGATCATCCTCCCTCTCCACAGACATAGATGCTCGCCCAGGCACCCAGCCAGTAAAGGTCAGCCCTGGGGTTTGAGTCTTTGTCTCTCCCTGGGGAGAGGAGTGTGCTGAACACAGGAGAGCCTGAAACACCAGGAAGTGTAAACAGCTGGGGAGACCATAGTCCCCCATCCTGCTTTTCTACCCCATTCCCTCCCTGGGAAGGCCACTTTCCTGCGGGGCCTGTTCCCAATCTTTTGTCCCCTGGGCCCTGCAAACAGGCCTCTTTACCACATACCCTCCTGTCACCCGCCTCTTCTTCTTCAACCCCATCGTCTCAAAAAAGGAATTTGGTGGCATCTCCTGTTTAAATGCCTCCTACAAAACAGTTCTCAGGCCTGAGCAGGAAACTGGGACTTGACCCGATTCCCTCTGTAGCCAGGCCCTGGTCTTGGCTCATGCTTTCTCCAGAAAGCTCTTTTAAATCTTTCAGACTAGGGGATTCCTTCCCAACTTCATCGTGTTGCCCTTAACTGCCCATTTCTTTGTGTTTTCTTTCACCAGCTCCCCATCGCTGTCACTGTGTGGCCCCGATGCAAAGTGCGAGGAGCCCAATGAGCTGGGAGGAAAGAAGATTAAAAGAAAGGTTAAGAGTAGCATAGACTAGCAGGCAGGTGGTTATTCTTCGCAGGTAAACTCGGCAAGGGCTAAAGAATCCAGACCAGGCCAGAAACACGAGTTTTCGAAGGTGCTCCGGACTGCGGGAGGCTGAGCTTGCACTGATGGGTCTGCACACATCCCAGGACAAACACAGCTCGGTGCATGCAGCAGATTCATGAATCCATGCACCTGGGCACATCTCAGGTTCGTGCGAACAGGAGTCCGTACACACCCGGACCTCTGTGGGCAGCCAATCGGTGCAAACACAAGTGTGCGCATACTCGGGTGGAAAGCACATCCTCGAGATAGTGCACAAAGGAAAACGTGGAAACCCACCGGTTGGTGCATATCGGATGGTACAAACACAAGTCAAGGTATACTGGGACGTGTACACTGTCCCGAGGTTGCACACACGTGGAAAGGTGCACACCCCACGGCTGTGCACACACGAGGCCCTGCATGCCCAACCAGAGAAGGTAGAGGCGCCCATCTCGCCCCAAACTCGGCCACAGCTCTAGCGTCTGGGCGCCATCTTCGCCCCGCGAGCCGCGGAAAGATCAGCAGGCCGCGCGGCCCTTGCGCAGCGGCCTTTGTTGTCCCTGCTTCCGGGCGTCCATCACGCGGAGGCCGCGCGCGCCGGAGCACGAAATGGCGGTTGGGGGCGGGACGGGACGGGGCGACCCGGAGCAGCGCCCACTCCCGACTCCCGGCAAGGCGCGCCGTCCCGCCCCCTTGCGCAGGCGCACGGCACGGCGCGCGTTCCCGCGTTCCCTCCGACGCGCGCCGGGACACAAAGGGCTGGAGGGAAAGCACGGAGCGCGGCCGGCACCTACGGAGCGGCTAGCGGTGCGGAGCGGCCTGGAGCGGACTACCGGGGCCGGAGCCGGGCTCGCCGGAACCGCGCGCTGGGGCGCCGGGTGGGGCGTTGGGCGGCGCTCCTTCCCCACCCCTCGTCCTCCTTCAACGGCCGCAACGGCCTAGCGAGCCGAGGTGGGGCGGAGCGGGCAGGCAGGGCGCAGGCGCCGAGCTCGCGGCCGCCGCGGGGGGGGCCGGGCGCCTCCATTTTCCGTCGCGCGCCCTCGTGGCGGAAGCGGGTGCTTTTCCCCCGGGGCGGCGGGAACGACGCGCCTCCGGGAAAGCCAGAGGCCTCCTCTCCAGCTTCTTTGCTCGGTCCGCGCGCTTCAGCGCCGCGGTTGACCGATGTAGCTCTTTACAAGGGTTTGGAATGTGATCTAAAAAAAAAAGAAAAGGCAGATATCTCCGCAAATTACTGCAGTAGTTTGCAACTTGCTACTTCAAATTGGGAAATTGGGAAGGGGTGAGGATACTAAGGCTGAAAAGGTAAATTTTTTTTTTTTTTTTTGCGTTATGGGATGTTTGTTAGAAACCATAATAGAAGTTTTAAGAGGCAGTTTTCATGATACAAATAATCGATGTCGTAGAAAATTTCGAAAGAAATCCTGAAAGCTGGCATTCACTGAATAGTTCCACGCCAGACCGTTTTAAGTGCTGTAATTTCCCTGACCAGGTACAGATGGAGAAACGAACACAGCGAGGGTAAGCACACAGAAGTACTTCAAGTACAGGAAAGTGCGAAAAGCGGTGAACCCACCTTTCAAGACCATCCCTGTTTCATAAACTGGCCTAGTGCCCGCCAGTGTTTTTCTGTCCGTTAAGAATAAGTTTGGTTCGGGGCGCCTGGGTGGCTCAGTCGGTTAAGCCTCCCACTTCCGCTCAGGTCGTGATCTCACGTTCGTGGGGTCGAGCCCCGCGACGGGCTCTGAGCTAACAGCTCAGAGCCTGGAGCCTGCTTTGGATTCCGTGTCTCCCTGTCTCTCTGCCCCTCCCGGTCTCATTATCTGTCTCTGTCTCAAAAATAAAATCTTAAAAAAAAAAAAAGTTTGGTTCACGTTCCATGCAGCCTATGCTGTGGTTTGGAAAATGAGAAAGGCTCAGAGGAGCCTGGCAGTGCTGGTTCCTCAGTTCCTCGCTGTGCCTGGGGCAGCTTGGTCCTGCGTGGTCTGGAGACAGCACTAGCTGATGCCCGAGGAGCACCCCAGCTCTAGAGTGTTGGCCTCTAGTGATGGTGGAGAATTCACATGACTCGTGACCATTTCTGGGAGTTGGGAGGAGAAGCGCCCTTATTTCTCTTTTTTTTCTACTGTAGCAATTTCTCAGGTCGTAATTGCCTTACTTTAATTTCCCGAGCTCATTTGAGCCTATGAGGAAGGAAGGTATTTTCGTTGATGAGAGTAAGGTCAGTTTAAGAGAGAGCAGGGCAGGGGCGCCTGAGTGGTTCAGTTAGTTGAGCGTCTGACTTCGGCTCAGGTCATGATCTCTGTTCCTGGGTTTAAGCCCCACATGGGGCTCTGTGCTGACCGCTCAGAGCCTGGAGCCTGCTTCGGATTCTGTGTCTCCCTTACTCTCCGTCTCTCCCCCTCTTGTGCTCTCTCAAGAATAAAGATTAAAAAAAAAAAAAAACAGGGCAGGCATAACTCCTCATTTACAGGTGAAGCAGCCGAGATTTAGGGCTAGAAGTCTGGACCAAGTTCATCAAATAATAGCGGAGCAGAGCCACTTCATTGGAGTTGAGGCATCTGCCTTGCAACCTCTTCTCCAAGCGCTCAGCTTCATGGGATCTGTTAAGTCCCTGTTTGTCTTCTTATGTCTTAAAACTTTAAGAATATAGAGATCCCAACACCCAGCTGATAAATGGTAGGTGCTCCTCTTGCTTGCTGAAAGATGGTCTTTTCTTAAACAGGTGAGGGGTATGCAGCCAGCATATCCCTCATTACCATTAATCCTTTAAGGACTCATCGGCTTATCAAAATCCTTCTTATTCCATATTTTCTTTTAAAATTTGTTAATGTTTGTTTATTTTTTCTTAGATAGCGTGTGAACGGGAAGGGGCAGAGAGAGAGGGAGACTCAGAATCTGAAGCAGGCTCCAGGTTCTGAGCTGTCAGCATAGAGCCTGATGTGGGGCTTGAACTCACACGCTGTGAGATCATGACCTGAGCCGGAGTTGGAAGCATAACTAACTGAGCCACCCAGGCGCCCCCCTGATAAGCATTTTTTTAAAGTTTATTTATTTAAGTAATCTTCACACCCAACGTGGGACTTGAACTCAGGACCCTGAGATCAAGAGTTGCATGCTCCATCAACCGAGCCAGCCAAGCTCACTTCCTGATAAGCATTTTGAAATGTTCCTAGAAAATCAAAACGTTTGTGACTGTGAAACACTTTCTAGATAATTACCTTTTCTTAACATCGTGTAAAACAAAGTACTTTAATACTTACTAGTATTAGCTTGTGGCTTTGTCAAGTTACTTATCTCCTGATTCTGTGTTCTCATTATGTCCTGGAAGAATTTTTTTTGGGGGGGGGGTGGAAATGATATTTGTAAAGTGCCTTGACCATAATTGGTGCTCGGTAAATAAGTGGCAGCAATTGTATTTGGTTGCAATTCTGTGTTAAGGAAGTGTCAGGATTAACTAGTTGGTTGCTTTTGAGAAAACAGTATATAGTATAGTTCCTGTCGAGCACAGCCTTTTGCTCAGTTCTACCCTAAAAAACATCCAAGACTGCTCAGAAACAACAAGTGTTGGTGACGCTGTAGAGAAAATGAACCCTCTTGCACCCTTGGTGGGAATGGACACTGGTGTAGCCACTGTGGAAAATAATGTGGAGGTTCCTCAAAAAATTAAAAATAGAATCTACCCTACGACCCAGTAATTACACTACTAGGTATTTATCCTAAAACACAAAAACACTAATTCAAAGGGATACATGCAACCCTATGTTTACTGCAGCATTATTTATAATAGTCAATCTATGGACGCAGCCCAAATGTCCATCAATAGATGAATGAATAAGGAAGATGTGGTCTTTATATACAATGGAATATTATTTAGTCATTACAAAGAATGAAATCTTGCCATTTGCAATGACATGGATGGAGCTAGAGAGTATAATGGTAAGCGAAATAAGTCAGAGAAGGACAAATCCTCTGATTTCACTCATATGTGAAATTTAAGAAATAAATGAGCAAAGGAAGAAAGTGAGAAACCAAGAAACATTTCTTGACTATAAAAAACAAACTGAGGGACGCTTGAGTGGCTCAGTTAAGTGTCGGACTCTTGATTTTGGCTCAGGTCGTGATCTCGTGGTTCATGAGATGCCCCACATTGAGTTCTGCACTGACAGCATGGAGCCTGCTTGGGATTCTCTCTCCCTCTCTCTCTGTGCCTCCCCTGCTCAAACACACACACACACACACACACACACACACACACACTCACTCTCTTTCTCAAAATAAATAAACATTAATTTTTTTTTTAAAGTTTTAAACTTCACTTCGGAACAAGTGCTTGCTTGATGCATCAGGCACATGCATTATCTGGATTAAATAATAAAGGACCATTATGTGAAATGAACCCATGTAAGGAACTCCTAGTTTTGAAAGGCCCTGAAGGATGGGACTTGACATCTCAAAGCAGCAGGCTCTCTGAAATCCACAGTGTTCTGTGTCTGGGCGCTGGGTTTGCTCAGTGGATTTGTAAGTGCCTCCTCGGTTTGGGTGCTGGCGGCAGGGGATAGAATAGTGAACCAAACAACTCATTCTTGCTTTCAGGGAGCCTAGATTTTATTCAGGAAGCCAGACCTTGAGCAAATGACCATGGGGGTAAGTGTAGGATGATGAGGTGCTACACGAGGTGGCAGTGGCCATGACTTAGGCAAGAAGACCAGGAAGGCTTCCTGGATGCAGTGATGCATCAGCTGAGCCGAGACTTCTCTCAGACTCTGAAGAGAGAAGAGGCACCTTAAACTTGAAGAGCTGAACAAGTCCGCAGGGGCCAGGCGCGGGAGCTAAGGGGAGGGAGAGACAGGAGCTGAGACACAGAAAAAAGGCAGACTATGGAGATTTGTCCAGGAGTACAAGAGAAGAAAAACAGTGTCTCTCCTCTACCCACCTTAACTTCTCTCACTGGAGCCCTGTGAATTAGACTATCAAACACAGATTACTGAGAGAAAAATAAACACGTTTATTAAAATGTACATCACACAAACACAAGGGAGCACCCAGTGGTAATTCAAAGCCGTGGCTAGACCTTGGGCTTCTTACAGCATAATAACAAGAGAACAATAAAGTTTCAGAGAAGTGAGAAGACGAGGGGCGCCTGGGGGGCTCAGTCGATTGAGCTTCCGACTTCGGCTCAGGTCATGATCTCGCAGTTCGTGGGTTCGAGCCCCGTGTCGGGCTCTGTGCTGACAGCTCAGAGCCTGGAACCTGCTTCCGATTCTGCATCTCCCTCTCTCTCTGCCCCTCCCCTGCTCATGATCTGTCTCTCAAAAATAGGTGTTAAAAAAATTTCTTATTAAAAAGAAATGACAGGACGAAGGAAAAAGACGATGAGTTTCTAGAGTGGCAAATTGTGGGAAGGTATGTATGTGATCAGGGAACTCATGGCAGAGGGATGGCTTGTTTCAGCAGGTTTGTTATGTAAGTTCCTTTGGTGCCGTCTCCAAGCTGATAAGGGTCTGGAGTTTTCTCTGGTGATTAACTTCTGTCCTTCCTGGTAGAGAGGGGAGTGGGGACACTCTGCAAAGTTATGTCCTACTTTTAGGCAAGGAGGAGGGCAGAGAGCTTTTTCTTGGATCTGTTTCTTCTTATTTGCCTTCCACTGAAAATAAGCCTTATGCCAAGGTCGTATATTTGAGGGCGATATATTCTACTCCTCTTCTCCAGCTTTCGTTGACTAAATTGTTAAATATTCTTCTCAATAGACCAGTTTTTGGTTGGTTTGTGTTTTTTGTGTTTTTTGCCTATAACTCACATACTATAAAATTTACCCCTTTAAAAATATATAACTCCGGGGCACTCGGCTGGCTCAGTCAGTAGAACGTGTGATTCTTGATCTTGGGGTCATGAGTTCAAGCCCCCTGTTGGGCGTAGAGTTTACTTAAGTAAAAAACATTCTAAATAGTATTTAAGTCAATAGTTTTTAGTGTATTCACAAAATTGAGCAGCTATCACCACAAATTCCAGAGCACTTCATCACCCCACAAAGAAACCCTAGACTCATGAGCAGTCATCCGTCATCTGCCCTTTCCTCCAGCCCCACCACGAATCTGCTTTCTGTCTCTGGATTTGCCCATTCTGGACTTTTCACATAAATAGAATCCAAAATGTGTACACATTGTGTGTGGCTTCTTTCATTTAGCTTGATGTGTTTTTGTTTTGTTTCATTTAAAATTTTTTTAAATGTTTATTTATTTTTGAGAGAGAGACAGAGTGTGAGTGCAGGAGGGGCAGAGAGAGAGGGGGAGACCCTGAATCCGAAGCAGGCTCCAGGCTCTGAGCTGTCAGCACAGAGTCTGATGCGGGGCTCGAACCCACAAACCGTGAGATCGTGACCTGAGCTGAAGTAGGATGCTTAACTGACTAAGCCACCCAGGCACATGATGTTTTTAGGTTCATTAAGTTTCTGGCATGTATCTGTACCCTATTTCTTTTCAAGGCTGAATAATATTCCTTGTGTGGCTCTGCCTCAGAAGACTTTTTTTTTTTTAAGTTTATTTATTTTGAGAGAGAGGGTGAGAAAGCACATAAGCAGGGGAGGTGCAGAGACAGAATCCCAAGCAGGCTCCATGCCATCAGCGCAGAACCCGATGGGGGGCTTGAACTCACAATTTGTGAGATCATGACCTGAGCCAAAATCAAGAGTCAGAGGCTTAACCCATTGCACCACCCAGGCACCCTTGTCTCAGAAGAGAGGAAGGTGTTTGTATCTGTGATGGCAGTGCTTTGGGGCCCGGTCTCAGGGTGAGAAGCGCTGTGCTTTTGTAGGACAGTTGACTACCTGGGCTCTCCCCTCCGTGGCCGTGTTACTGGGCAAATCGCTTTCTTGGTGCCTCATTTTCCTCCCATAAATGGGGATAACAGTGGTAACTCTCGTAAAGTTTGTGAATTAAATGAGTTAATACACTGAAAAGGCTTAGAAGAGTTCCAGTTGTAAACATCTAGTTGTGACTCCGAAGAAAAATAGGCTGGCGGATGCAGAGCTCTCCACTGACTAGCACATTGCCCTTTATTCCAGAATCTTCCAAATGGCTACATGGCTACTTTATAAAACTTGAAATTACAACAAGGTCTGACTATAAGAGGAAATGAATTGAAGAGAGCAGTTTCTCCACCTCTCTTAGGTGAAGGAGAACAGAACATGCCACCCCAAAATATGCCACTTTGGCATGTAGATTATTTTGACCTGAAGGCAGTCAAGTCCCAGCAGACTCAAGAAAAACGTTTACCTCTCCCTTAATTGCCTAAAAGAATTTCAATGGGGAGCCTGGCCTAGAAAGAGAGCTATTACCAGAGATAATTTTTTTTTTTTTTTTTTTTTTTTTACATCTGAAAGACTTACCCGGGTGGCAGGGCCAACATCTGCTTAGCAAACATTTGCTCTTCTCATCTTCCTGCAAATTGCCCTCCTCCCCTCTGAAGCCCCAGCCCTGTCCCTTTCCTTGGCTCAGGACGGCACTGACTGCCTTTGGTTCTCATAATTTTATGGGGCTCCCATACATACGAAATAAACTTTGTTTTTCTCCTATTTATCTGTCTGATGTCAATTTAAGTATTAGACCAGCCAAGGAACCACCCCGACAGTTTGGCGACCTGCGAGGGACCTTCACTGGCTGGACACTGCTTGCGCCAAGCCTGCTGCAGCCGAGACAGCCTGGGGCCTCTGACAGGAGCCGGCGGAAGGTAAGCCTTCTTCCCACGTCGGTCTCCTGGATCTCTACCTGGAGGGTCCAGTGGAAGCGAGAGTGGTGAGAGTCCTTTGTCCTTCTTCAAAATTCAGATTCACCAGAGAAACTATTTGTGTGAAGTAGTTCCTTGAGTATGGTGACTCGGATAAAGATTTGCTACGAGGACTCTTATATCTGTTAATCCCTTTTCTCCCAGAGATAGTCACTGTCTCCTTGTCCTTGGTCAGGAGAAGGAGAATCATAGCCCATATGGGGTCTTCTTTTCATCCTGTTCCATGTCTTGAGAGCCTGGCTTTGTGACTGCTGAGAATATTCTCACTGGAAGGTGCATGTGCCAGCATGCCTGTGGCATATGGCCGAGTAGGCTGCAGGTCTGAACAGCTGCACTGTCTTTGTCTGACGGTGCCAGCTCCAGCAGGAGTTTGTCTTAAGGGATTCTGGTCCATAAGGGGCCTTTGTTGTTTTGTTGGTGATGGAAAAGTCCCATACCAGTAGCACCTGCCCGGTGTCACAGATAGCAGGTCTCGAACTCAAGAACCGTGAGATCGTGACCTGCCTGAGCCGAAACCAAGAGTCTCGCTGCTTCACCAGTCCTGCGCCATTCTTACTGCCTGTGACACTGAAGGACTTTGCTTTCTTAGGCTAGTTATGGGAGTGAACTTCCTGGATTTTGTGAGGATTGAATCTTCGGCACCCTCTTTTGGAATGCTTCTTGCATCCGTGGTGAAGCCATTAAAAGACTTACTGGTTTGAGTTACTACTGAGATTAATATAAGCTCCTACTTGTCAACGGCCAGATAATGGATCCTCTGAATTCGCTGTATTTGAAAGTGAAAATTTTAAATTAAAAAAAAAATTTTTTTAATGTCTTATTTATTTTTGAGACAGAGAGAGACAGAGCATGAGAGGGGGAGGGGCAGAGAGACAGGGAGACACAGAAACAGAAGAGAGACAGAGCAGGCTCCAGGCTCTGAGCTGTCAGCACAGAGCCCAACGCGGGGCTTGAACCCACGAAGGTGAAAATTCATGACCTGAGCTGAAGTCGGAGGCCCAACAGACTGAGCCACCCAGACACTCCGAAAGTGAAAATTTTAGAGAGCTCTCATCTACAATTGTCTCACTGTTTTTTACCTATGGAAAAAACAAAAAGAGGACACAAAGGAACATAATGGTTAGCCTTAGGGACTCCCTTAACAAGATGAAAGAACAGAAATTAGACTTAGATAAAAAAAGTCCACATTCAACATAAATTCCCCTTCTCAAATTCCTGCTCCGTCTGCCTGTTTTAGCTTCCTTTTCCCTCTGACGTTTACAGAGAGCATTCTGGCTTGATCTCCAGGCCCAGGGTACTGGTTACGTGTATAACTGCAGAGGACCAGGAAGTGAATTTAGAAGAAGCACCAAGCTCTGTACTCAGGCTGTGCTAGCCTTGGGTCTTCCTATACAATGTCCTTTGCTAGAATATCTTGGATCCCGGCCACAAAGAATTCATGCAAATAGAGACAAGCAGTAGATCTTTTAAATTATAAAAATCCTCTTACCTCCACTTTCAGAATATGCTACCAAATTTAGAGAAGAGTTAGAAAGATCACTGGCCATTCATAGAGCACCTGTGTGGCTCAATCAGTTAAGCCCCTGACTCTTGGTTTTGGCTCAGCTCATGATCTCAACAGTTCATGAGTTCGAGTCCTGCTTTGGGCTCCGCACAGTGCAGAGCCTGCTTGGGATTTTCTCTCTCCCTCGCTCTCTGCCTCTCCCCTACTCTCTGTCTCTGTCAAAATTAATAAATGTTTAAAATTTTTAAAAGAAAGAAAGATCACTGGCCATTCACAATCCCACTCACGGGGACCTTGACTAGCTGCTTAAGGGGTGTTCTTCCCCCCCTTAATTAAACTGTAGCTAACAGACAAGCCAGGTTGGCTCCCTGAGGAAAATCCCCCTCACAGAGTAAACAGATGACAAGAATTTCTCGTAGGCACGATTATAAATGTTGTTCAGGAACTGATAGAACCAATAGTAAAGAGTTTCCCTCTAAGGTGAACTGGTCCAAGGTTGAATTATGCACTCAGAAAGAAAGCCTTTGTTAAAGCATTTTATACAGACTTTTCAAAGGCATATTGCATTAAACCCTGAAGCTCTAGAACATATAAATCTTTTGATTTCCACTTTATTTGGAAATCTCCTCCCTGAAAAAAGAAGCACATTGAAGATAATGTAGTTGGATGGGTGGATTAGCGCCTCAATATCATTTAGGCTTAAACCCAATCCTTTGAAACTAAAAGCCACGGTCCTTTTCTTACAAATGCAACTCTACAAATAATTCAAAGTTCACTTCTCTTTACCACCCCCCACCCAAAGCTCTCCTATTCATCTCAAAATGCTTGCAGATATTGTTTCCATAATATCTGGGACATTGTGTCTACAACATTTGGGACACTGGAAACAGAATTGTCCTACATTTAAGAAAAAAAAAGAAAAACTTAAATAATGTCTCTAGAGCTTTGATAAGAGGGAAATATACTCAAAACTTCTTGGAGAAAACTTGGATATTTCCTTTATGCCTTTGTGATCTAGATTTTCTAGCCCATCTTTTCTAGGACCCGATAGCCAGCTTTTTGAAATGCAAACTTTAGAGAGAAGTTTATTTTTTAAAAATATTTTATTTTTTAAGTAAGCTCTACACCCAGTGTGGGGCTCAAACTTATGACCCCAACATCAAGACTCACATGCTCTACCAACTGAGCCAGCGAAATGTCCTCAGGGAGAGGTTTCTTATCTGGAGGACAAAAAAGGAACTGTTTGTAAATTGGGCTAATGAAAAATCTTAAAGATCCTCTCCACAAATATTAGTAAACAGCTTTAGCTGTGGTGGCTGGCTGGCTCAGTCAGTGGAGCAAGCAAGTCTTGATCTGGGGGTTGTGAGTTTGAGACCCACATTGGGTGTAGAGATTACCTTAAAAAAAAAAAAAAGTTTAAGCCTTCTGAGCAGGTGATCTTAACTTATTTCAACTGCCAAAATAAAATTTGAATCCAACTATTTTTTTTATAAATCAGTGACGTTTGTAATGATCATACCTGACTCTAAAATTCTAGAAAGAAAGGTATATATACCTGGTCTCTGTATTAGTCTGTATGGTTGTGTGTGTCTACATTTGTATATTGTAGACATGTGATGTGTTTCTATTTCCTGATGGTATCGCCAATATTAATTTGTAAAAGAACTCTATTTAGTTGGTTTGAAATAAGCGCTTATATGAATTAAATATTCCTAAACCCTCAGAAACGTAATAGAAACAATTGCAAATGCTCTTCCAATTCACGTGACCTGGGAAAATATTCAGTAACTAAAGCTGGTTTAAGTTTGTTGGTTTAATTAAAATAGACATGTTTTCAGGGCCATCTGGGTGGCTCAGTCGGTTAAGTGTCCACCTCTTGATTTCGGCTCAGGTCATATCCCAGGCTTTGTGGGTTTGAGCCCCGCATTTGGCTCTGCGCTGACAGCGCGAAGACTGCTTTTGGGATTCTGTCTCTCCCTCTCTCTGCCTCTCTCTCTCTCTCTCAAAATAAATAAATAAAGTAAAAAAACAAACAAACCCATGTCTTCAGAATTGTCAGCATTAAATATAATACAGGCATACAACTTTTATTCTACCTGAGTTTACTAGTTGAAAAATTCATGTCATCTCTGGGGCACCCGGGTAGCTCAATCGGTTAAGCATCAAACTCTTGGTTTCAGCTCAGGTCATGATCTCAGGTTCTTAAGATCAAGCCCCACCTCGGGTTCTGTGCTGGCAGCTTGGAGCATGCTTGGGATCCTCTCTCCCCCCTGCCCCTCCCCTGCTCACACTTTCTCTCTCTCTTTCTCAAAATAAATAAAATAAGTAAACTTAAAAAAATTACGTCATTTCTGTTACAAAATTTGTCCGCAAGAAAAATGGCTTGGGATGATGGCCGACTGTCTGATGTCTCATAAAACTCTCGTGGGTAGTCCAAGCATAATTGTTGGGAAGAAGTGACTTGGGTGTAATTGGAATAAGAACTTTCAGGTGAACATCTCAGCCATAATTACCTTTTATGGTGTATGTACTTAAAAATACCTTTCAAAGTCATTTAATAACTTCCACAATTAGAGTTTTACTAAGCTAAGTGATAGAAATTCATTGACCATGTAGATCATTTCCAAGTAAGATAAAATCTTGAAACATTAATTACTGAACATGGGTTTATCTACTTTTTGCTTCTTATTACAAAGAAACTAAAAGCCTTTTATTTGGATATATTAGTACTACATTGGAAAATTGCACTAAAAAAAAGGCATATGCTTCTAGATATTATGAAATGCATTCATAAATTTGCCAGTCTAAAGAATGCTACATAACAATTTACATTGCTTACTTCTTAGTTTTCACTAGAAATTCAGGTTTCATAGAGTTAGGAATTCTAATAAATGACATTAAAACTACAAGAAGTAATAAAGGAAACAACTCTACAAGGAAGGTAAGATGTGTTTTTGGTAAGAAGAGGTATGAGATATGAAGATGCATTTTGTCAAAGGAAAAAAAAAAGTAAACCTATCCTAAAGTAAACCTGGTTATTTCAGATCAGGAAAGAGTATTAAAGGACTAAAAGGTATAGAAAGTCAGGAAGAGAGAGAGACAAAAAAGGAGCTAGAATTTTACCTTGTGTAATCCAGCTGGCTAAAACTAAATTATTCTTTTAAGGGTTCTAAAAATAAACTTACGTAAAATGAACTTCTTTTTCTTTCATCTACTGAAAAGGTAAAGTTTTCCTGAATTTTTGGTCTGCTCTTGATAATAAGAGATTGTAAAAAGTTTTTCTTTACCTTTTAAGTAATCTGTCTGGAGGGCAAAGATTTTGTGTCTTACCAAAATAATTTCCTATGCTTCATGTTATCTTAATTAGGTCTTTGATTACTTAAGAACACTAAGTCTTCTCAATATAAAAAGTTCCAAGTTTTGCTTATAACTATGTAAACTTTGGTATTTGCCTTCAAAATCTTTTGTCACTTTAGTTAAAAAAATTTTTTTTACTTTAATTCATTTTTGAGAGACAGAGCGCAAGCAGGGGAGGGGCAGAGAGAGAGAGAGGGAGATACAGAATCCCAAGCAGGATCCAGGCTCTGAGCTGACAGTGCAAAGCCCAACACGGGGCTCCAACTCACAAACTGTGAGATCATGACCTGAGCCGAAGTTGGATGCTTAACCGATGGAGCCACCCAGATGCCCCTGTCATTTTAGTTAAATAGATAAATAAGTATTGTTTCATAATGATTTGTGATCCTATTTAGTCAAGTCTTCACATCTTTTGCCTTTTTTTTTTTTTAAGTAAGCTTTACACCCAAAGTGGGGCTTGAATTCACAGCCCCAAGATCACGAGTCACACAGTCCACAGACTGAGCCAGCCAGGCACCCCTAAAGCCCTCAAATCTTTTGATATTTTGGACAGATCTCCGAAAAACGAATTCTAAATGAAGTCTTTCTGACCTTCAAGTAACTTTGATTTTCCAGAGGAACAACTTATCTCTCCTTACACAATGAGAGACATTAAAACTAATTATGTTTATTTGATATGTTAAATTACATGGGAAGCATTGTCAAATAAGAATACTAAACTTTGGGAGCACCTGGGTGGCTCAGTCAGTTAAGTGTCCAACTCTTGGTTTCAGCTCAGGTCATGATCTCATGGTTCGTGAGTTTGAGCCCTGCATCAGACTCTGCGATGACAGTGTGTTTCCTACTTGGGATTCTCTCTCTCCCCCTCTCACTGCCCCTCCCCTTTAGCTATAAATAAATAAAGATGAAAGAAAAAGATTACTAAACCTTCTTTACCTTGTATTTGTAAAGTATATGTTAACATAAGTGTTCCAGAAATTACGTAAAATTTCCAAAATTCCATTTTGTTTAGGAATAATGTTACCAGTCTTAATGCTAGTTATTGTCTTAAAATATCATATGTCATAGAAATAACCACATTTCCTTGTTAATTGCATTATAATGAATTCTTCTTAGATCTTTAACCATGGCCATTATCATTTACAGAGAGTTATTGTTTTACTCTGATGCTTTTGCAAAAATGTTCTGGCAAAAGTGCTTCTTCTTCAAGGAAATTCATGGAAAGGACTTTGACAAGCATAGGTTTCTGATAACTTTAAGATCGTTAGACTGCACTGGGTAAGAATTTTCAGAACTAATGGAAAAACTGGATTCAAGCAGAACAAGAATTAATATGAGACTGACTGAATGAATATATATATATTTGTTTTTCTTTTTTTGTGTGTGAGAGAGAGAGAAAGAGCAAGAGCAGGGAAGGGACAGAGAGAGAGAGAATCTTAAGCAGGCTCCACACTCAGCACAGAGCCTGATGCGGGGCTCGATCTCATAACCGTGAGGTCATGACCTGAGCTGAAGCCAAGAGTCAGAAGCTCAACCAACTGAGCCACCCAGGTGCCCTTTCACTTTTTTCTTTAGCTAACTATGACATACAGCAATTTGGTAAAGTACACCTTTGTAAACAAAAATGAAACATTTACTTTTTCTCCTTGCCTGATCCCTCCGGCATTGGGAAACTTAGCGAATATTCTTTATGACAGTATATTTATTTGCTTAAGTCCAGTAAGAATCTGTTCTCCTGTAATAGGACACAATTGGAAACATTGGTTATAAATCACCAAGGCTTTGACTGGAACGTCATATTTGAGAATAAAAGCATAGGCTCAGACATAATCAGACAGCTTTAAGGAACTAATGTTGACTTTATAGAGTCAATAAAGCCCTTGAAAAAAATTGGTCTGGTATCCTGCTCACAGTGTTCCCAGCAGTTTTACTAGGTGAGTAAAGAAAGTCAATCTCCACCAGCCTCAAGAACCTTAGGATATTTCGGGGACCTCAAGAGAAGAAGAATACACCCAAATCTATACGTATTGCAGGCGAAGTCTGATGGTGAGTCATTGGCTTAGCTTCTCAGCCTCAAGAGGCTTTTAAAAGTCCAATATGAGATTCCTTATGAAAAGTTCCAGCAAAGCAGAGTTGAAAGAGCCTATATGGTAAATCATTATTCTTGCTTCACCTAAGTAAATAATCAGGCCAACGTTATCCAAACCAGACTTAATCTGCAAACAGATTAGTCTTACAGTGGTTATCTTTGGTAGAAATGGGGCTGACTATAGAGAGAAAATTATGTTTCTGCTGTCAGCACAATCCTGTCTCCCTCTCTCTCTGCCCCTCCCCCGCTCACACCCGTGCTCTCGCTCTCTCTCACAAAAATGAATAAACGGTAAAAAATATATAGAGAGAGAAAATTATGTTTCAGTGGAAACTGTAGTACACCCTTGTGGATATCAGATTCTAGTCCTTCTAATTGTCTCCCAGGTTTTGTTGCTACCTATAAACTGCATGGGCCCTGAATTCTTCTAGTTTCGTCTAATATTTAGCTATAGCTCTTCAAACTAACATTTCCGATTTTCTGACTGTTGAATGTACATGAGGAATCATATTTTTCTACTTTAAAAAAATTATTTATTTGAGAGAGAGAGCGCATAAGTGGCGGAAGGGCAGAGGGAGAAGGAGAGAGAGAGAGTCTCAAGCAGGCCCCACGCCCAGTGCACAGCCCAATGTGGGGCTTGATCTCAAGACTGTGAGATCATGACCTGAGCTGAAATCAAGAGTCAGACACTTACCTGACTGAGCCACCACAGGTGCCCCTACTTTATTTTCTTTTTTCTTTTTTTTGAGTTTATTTATTTAAGTAAACTCTACATCCAACGTGGAGCTTGAAGTCAGGACCCCAAGACCCGGAGCCTCATTCTCCACCAACTGAGCCACCCAGATGCCCCACTTCTACTTTTTTATAAAATATTTTATTTATTGATTTTTTAATTTTTTTAAGTGTTTATTTATTTTTTAAAGTCAGAGTGAGCATGAGCAGGGGAGGAGCAGAGAGAGAAGGTGACACAGAATCTAAAGCAGGCTCCAGGCTCTGAGATATCAGCACAGAGCCCAACAGGGGGCTTGAACCCACGAGCTGTGAGATCATGACCTGAGCCAAATTCGGACACTCAACCAACTGAGCCACCCAGGCGCCCCTGAAGATTTTATTTTTAAGAGGTGGCAGGGTGTTTCAGTTGGTTGAGTGTCCAACTTTGGCCCAGGTCATGATCTCACGGTCTATGGGTTCGAGCCCCGTGTCAGGCTCTGTGCTGACAGCCCTGAGCCTGAAGCCTGCTTCAGATTCTGTGTCTCCCTCTCTCTCTGCCCCCCTCCCCCCGGTTGTGCTCCGTCTCTCTCTATCTCTCAAAAATAAATAAATGTTAAAAAATTAAAAAAAAAAGATTTTATTTTTAAGTGGGGCACCTGGGTGGCTCAGTCTGTTGAGCACCCAACTTCCTCTCAGGTCATGATCTCATGGGTTTGAGCCCCGCGTCGGGCTCTGTGCTGACAGCTCAGAGCCTGGAGCCTGCTTTGGATTCTGTGTCTCCCTCTCTCTCTGCCCCTCCCCCACTTGTGCTCTGTCTCTCTCTCTCAAAAATAAATAAACATTAAAAAAAAAAAAAGATTTTATTAAGTAATCTCTACACCCAACATGGGGCTCGAACTTACAACCCAAGATCAAGGGTCACATGCTGTACCACCTGAGCCCGCCAGGCGCTCTGCATAATCTTCTACTTTTTTGACCCTCTGACCTGGAATCATTGAGGACTAAAACTCCCCCTTTCCCAGAGCCACACAAGCAAGCTAGAGCTGGACAACTTGATATAAACCTCAAAGAAATCACCACAACAGCTCATGTAAGGACAGTCTTCATGCCTGTATCTGTGTGGCCACTCAGGCCACCAGAGACATTAACACTGCCAACGAGAAAAATCTATCTCGTTGCTGCTACCTGGTCTCACTGCATCTGAAGAGATTTCCAGCCAGATTTCTAGAAATCTTCTCGACTGCCTGCCCTCAGAACTCGGAAATCGGGAATATAATCTTCTCCAGTCATTAATCACTGTTTTTCTTTTGTTTCCATAGAAATGCCTCTTATTAAATATCTGATTGCTTGCACAATAGGCCTAACTTTGAGAGCCCACCTGCATTTCTGTCTCCTGAAATGAGACACAACTGTTTAACTGAACTGGCCTATTCTTGGGACTAAGAGACTAGTTCAGTGAGATAGGGCAATCTACCAGTTCAATTTACGGACTGTGAAGCTTCTTGGGAAAGTTTCAGAGGTGGGACTGAACGGGAACAGGACCTGCCACCCCAAAATGTACCACTTTGGCATGTAGATTATTTTGACCCGAAGGCAATCAAGTCCCAGCAAACTCAAGAAAAAAGTTTACCTCTCCCTTAATTGCCTAAAAGAAATGTAGATGGTTAGATGGGGAGCCTGACCCAGAAAGAGAGCTATTACCAGATATACATGGATATATATATACACCATATATAAGACCTGAAAGACTTCCCTGCATGGCAGGGCCAACATCTGCCTAGGAAATATCTGCTCTTCTCATCTTCTTGCAAATTGCCCTCCTCCCCTTTGAAGTCCCAGCCCTGTCCCTTTCCCTAGCTCAAGATGGCATGTAATTGGTTGACTGACTTTGGGTCTCATTTAAAAAAAATTTTTTTTAATGTTCATTTTTGAGAGAGAGAGGGGGATAGAGTGTGAGCAGGGGAAGGGCAGAGAGAGAGAGACACACACAGAATCTAAAGCAGACTCCAGGCTCCAGGCTCTGAGCTGTCGGCACAGAGCCCGACGCGGGGCTCGAACTCATGAACTGTGAAGTCATGACCTGAGCCGAAGTCAGAGACTTAATGACTGAGACACCCAGGTGCCCCTTAAATTAAAAAAAAATTAAATAATTTTCAACATATGAAAAAGTAGAAGAGGGGCCCCTAAGTGGCTCAGTCGATTAAGCATCCAGCTCTTGATTTTGGCTCAGGTCATGATCTCAGGATCATGAGCTGGAGCCCGGAGTCAGGCTCCACACTAAGTTTAAGATTTTCTCCCTCCCTTTCCCTCTGCTCCTCCGCTGCATGTGTTCTCTTAACTCTCTCAAAAAAAAAAAAAAAAAAAAAAAAAAAAGAATATGAGTCTTCATGTACATTCAACAACATTTATTCCCATTTTTTAGTTCTTGACATATGGTTTTTGTTCCACAACTGGATGAGGAAGGCACACCCTGTAGGTAGGAACCATTTTGTAAGGATCTGGGGAAACTGGTTTCATGGGCAGGTTGAGAAATGCATGCTTGCCTAGGCAGCTCGGGCACTTCATGGAAGGGGAGGGTGGGGAGGGAGGGCAGTACTCCACCCCTGCTCTGCACCTGACCGCTCTGTGGGGCTGGGCTCACTCCGGGAAGCTGGCACTAGTACCATGATGAAGCTGTCTCCAAACAAAGGGACACCAGTGTCCCTCAGGAGTAAGGGATCCAGCAGTCAAGCTCATACTTAGGGCACTGGGAACTGTCTGGCAGCCACATTTTAGTGGACATTGACAGGGTATGGATTCAAAGGAGCAAGTTCGAGGGGGTAGAGGGCCTCTAGGTCAAGTACTCCAGAACCTTCCTACTCAAGTAAGGCTGTGGGCCAGGAACCTGGTTAGATACGCAGAGTCTTGGGCCGCCTGGGTGGCTTGGTTGGTTGAGCGTCCAACTTTGGTTCATGTCATGATCTTGTGGTTCATGAGTTCCAGCCCTGTGTCTGGCTCTGTGCTGACAGCACAGAGCCTGGAGCCTGCTTTGGATTCTGTGTCTCCCACTCTCTCTCTCTGTCTTTCTATCTCAAAAATAAATAAAATATTAAAAAAGAAAATTTAAAAAATTTTTAAGAATTAAAAAAAAAGAAACAACTGTAGAGTCTTGGGCCCCACCCCAGAGCTACCGAATCAGAATCTGCATTTTAACAGAGTCCAGGGCTTCCTGGCACATTTCACATCAGAGAAGGGCTTCTCTAAAGCACCAAAGTGTGGCCTTTTGGAGACAAAATTACTCCAAATCTGGAACCTCAACAGTTCTGGGCTGGCAAGCAGCTGGTCCATCCCTTATCAGAAAATATATCAGTTCCTTTGCCAAGACCCCAGAGAGGGAGTCTCCAAGATACTCCGGCATCGCCTCCATTCACAGGCCATTCCCTCGCTAGGCAATGCCCCTTTCCGGCTTTGGTGGGTTACCGTTGGAAGGGCAGCCTGTGGGCATGGCACGGGGCAGCTTAACCAGAGAAGACCCTGCTGAGAATATCCCCTGTCTATCGTCCCTGCTGGAAATTCCAAGCCCTCAAGCTAAAGTTTAAGGAAGACTTTTCCTGTGTTAATTATAAACCCATTTCCAGCTCCTCTTCAGTGGACTGACAGTACTTGAGAAAAAGAAAGTATTTGAAAAAGACTTTTTCTTATTTTATAATTTTTAATTCAAAAATTTTAAAGTTTATGTATTTTGAAAAAGAGGGAACATGAGTAGGAGGGGCGGGAGAGAGAGAGAGAGAGAGGAGAGAGGAGAGAATGAGAGAATCCCAAGCAGGCTCCTCACTGCCAGCATGGGCTTGAACTCACGAACTGTGAGATCGTGACTTGAGCTGAAATCAAGAGTCAGATGCTTAACGAACTAAACCACCCAGGTGCCCCTATTTTATAATTTTTTAAAAGTCCGATAGTAGTACATGCTTGTGGTTAATTTTTTTTTTTGAAAAATGCCGACACCCATACAAATAAAATGCAGAAGCTTGTGTCTCATCTCTCCTTGCTCCTGCCACCCCCAAGGTACCTTCAACAGTTTGCTGTATATCCTTGCAGATCTATTTCTTGGCACTTAACACCACCACCACCACACACACACACGCATGCTTGCACATGTGCACACACTTCCCAGAATCTCTCCATTTTATCTCTTCTCCTCAGCCTTTTGCACTTCCTTCTTAAGAGTATTACTACTTGAGTATTCAGCCCTCTATTGGCTAAACTCATTAACTGATTTTCAAAAAATGGGTGAGTCCACCAGGTCAAACAAAATTATCAAAAGATTGATGACTGTAGAATCTAGTTGAAGGGGTAAATGGGCATCCATTTTGTCTATTTTCATGTGTGTTTCAAATTTTTTAAAACAGGTGAAAAAACAAACCAAATAAGCAAACTGGAAAGGAAGATGCCAAGCCTCGAGATGTAAAATAAGACCGTTGGGGGGTACCCGGGCTCATTCGGTAGAGCGTGCAACTCTTAATCTTGGGGTTGTGAGTTCAAGCCCCATGTTAAGTGTAGAGATTACTTAAAAAAAATAAAATAATTTTTTAAAATGTTTATTTACCTGAGAGAGCGAGAGCAAGCGCGCACACGCGGACACACGTGTGAGTGGGAGAGGCGCAGAGAGAGAGGGAGACACAGAATCTGAAGCAGGTTCCAGGCTCTGAGCTGTCAGCACAGAGCCCGACGCAGGGCTCAAACCCACCAACCCACTAGCAGCGAGATCATGACCTGAGCTGAAGTCAGACACTTAACCGACTGAGCCACCCAGACGCCCCAAAAATTAAAAAAAAAAAAAAAAAAAAAAAAGACTATCGGTAAATTGAATCTGGCTGCCCTGTTTTTTAAATAATTTTTTTAAATGTTTGTTTATTTTGAGAGAGAGAGACCAAAACCAAAGCAGCTCCAGGCTCCCAGCTATCAGCACAGAGCCTGAGGCAAGATCATGGCCTGAGCCGAAGTCGGATGCTTAACTGACTGTGCCACCCAGGGGCCCCTGCCCTGTTTTTAGGTTCAGACTGTTAAAGAACAAAAATTCAGCTGAAGATCTAATTGGCTTTATTCACCAACTGATGAATTGGACAGTATCCTCTCTAGCAAGTAGAGGGGAACCTCCAAGAGTTGTACAAAATGGAAAGTTTTTATAGGAAGGAGGGTGGAGCAAGGAAGTTATTAGCAAAAGAGAAGAAAGGATTGCTTGTCACTTTCCTTTAAGGGGAAGGGCAGGGAAGGGCTTGTTAGGCGGATTATCTCTTGTTCCTTTGGAGGATGCAGAGGACCCATGTGACAGGACTTCAAGCCCTACGTTGGGTGTACAGATTACTCAAAAAAATAAACTTAAAAAAAAATCCCAATCGACAGTCTAAGACTTCCATTCCAGCGGAGGTTGAAACTGCAATCAGGTTAGGTGTGAAGCCCAGTTTAGTGACTTGGTCTGGTCTGGTGTTGCCATTTTTGTCCTGTGCTTCTCTCTCTCTCTTTAAATTTTTAAGAAGTGTTTATTTTTTTGAGAGAAAGAACACAGGTTGGGGAGGAGCAGAGAGAGAAGGAGACACAGCATCCGAAGCAGTCTCCAGGCTCCAAGCTGTCAGCACAGAGCCCGACGCGGGGCTTGGACCCACGAACTGTGAGATCATGACTTGAGCTGAAGTCAGACGCTCAACCAGCTGAGCCACGAAGGTGCTCCTGTGCTTCTCTTTTAAATAAGACTCAGAGTATCTGTTAAGATTGAAGCATGAGCAGAAGGAAGGGCTTCCCCCGACTTCCTTGCTATTGGCCATTACCGGGGCGAACTACCTTCCCAAGGGAGGAGGCTTCCAGCTCAGGCATGGTCCCCCCCCTCCCCCCAAGGACAGTGAACCGGGAGGTGTTGGAGAGGAGATGGAGAAATGAGAGAGAGATGCCCTGACCGGTCTTGCCAGCCGGTTCTCGATATTCAATGTCACCGGAGGGCCTGGGGGGTGGGGGGGTGAGGGGGCGGAGCATCTGGTGTCCAGCTGGGCCAAAGTGTCCTGGCAGAAGCTAGATGAGTCTCCAGACCTCCCTTGGGTCTCCCCTGCCCCAGCCATGCCTTTTGTGTCTCTGACACTCCCTTTTTTTTGTTTTGTTTTGTTTCTGACACTCACTTTGTTTTTTTAAAATGCTTTTATTTTTTTGAGAGAGAAAGAGAGAGAGAGTGGGAGGGGCAGAGAGAAAGGGGGACAGAGGATCCAAAGTGGGCTCTGTTCTCAGAGCAGAGAGCCTGATGCGGGGCTCGAACTCATGAACCGGGAGATTATGACCTGAAAGCCGAAGTCAGACGCTTTAATGGACTAAGCCACCCAGGCGCTGCCTTACTTTGTTTTTCTAAAGTTTGTTGATTTATTTTGAAGGAAAGTGTGTGCTGGCGTGCACAAGGGGAAAATCAGAGAGAGAGAGAGAGAGAGAGAGAGAGAGAGAGAGAGAGAATCCAAGCAGGCTCCTCGCTGTCAGTGCAGAGCTGGACTCAGAGCGCAGTCCCACAAACTGGGACATCATGACCTGAGCTGAGAGTCAGGCGCTTAACAGCCCGAGCCCCCCAGGCGCCCTCTGACACTCGCTTTGAATGGCAGAAGCACACGCTAGTTTGGAGAGATGGGCTAGAAATCCATCTTTTCTTCCCCACTTGGTGCCCCTCCAAGCCTTCACTCCTCAGTTTCAGCCTGTGATTAAGGTTCTGGGAGTCCGTGAATTTGGAAGGGAAATTTTTACATGTCTGTTTTCGTTAATCTTTCATTGAAATCTAGCCATTTCCTTCCATTGTGTGTGTAGACATCACATCACGTTAGTGCAGACGGTTACTGGGACTTTTGTCCCTACTGGGAGTGACAGCTGTTTTCATAACACATCACAGTTGCCAACATTTTGAATATCTATGTTCATCATGACTTCGAAATCATAGTAGTTATCAGGCCGACCACTTTACTGTATTTCCGTATAATTTGCTTCCTCTGTAATCCTGGGTATTTTACTTTATGCATTTAAAAATCTTACTCTGCAAGCGCCTGGCTGGCTCAGTCCATAGAGCCTGTGACTCTTGATCTCTGGGTTGTGAGTTCGAGCCCCATGCTGGGTGTAGAGATGACTTAGAAGCAAACAGACAACTCAAAGTCTCACTCTGGGAAGGGTCCACGGGCCTCACCAGACTCCGGAATGGCCTGTGGAACAGAAAAGATGAAGGGACCTGCTTAGTCCTGCCCGCAGCATGTCCCGGCCTCAGAGTCACCCTGCCAGTCCTCTCCCTGGGCACCCAGTCCCCACTCCTGGGTGCTGTGTGTGCCTGGCACCCTGCCTCAGCAGGCCAGCTACACGCTGCCATCTGCGCCCACATGGCGCCCTGGGGGTAATGTCGGCAGGCCAGGTCTGGGGATGGGGGTGGGGGGGTGGGGTCCCTGAGGAGCAGCTGAGAGGGTCTCTGACTGCTCCCAGGATAGAAATCAAACTCCGGCCAGCAGGAGGTAAAAGCAGAGTTTACTGAACGGAGAGAGAGAGCACGGCCTGTACAGCGTGTCTGGAAGGCTCAGAAAGGAGAGTCCCGTCTATATTCCTGGGCCTGGGGTTTTACCGAGGAGGGGGGTCTGGGATATGGGTCTTCTCAAGCCTCCAGGATCCAGTTAGAACACGGGGCCGGTGTTATTCCTTGGAACCAGCGGGTCTTGGCGGTGAGCCAAGGGGGGGCCTTGGGGGGGGAACTCTGGAACACGCATATGAAGGCTTCCTCCAGTCCTTCTCACCTGGTCCTTCCTTAGAGGTTACCTATTCTAGAGAAATCATGAGCCCCTCGTCCTTTACAAGGAGGACACACGCTATTTGCGTTACGAGGCACGTGTAGAGCAGGGTGGGGGTGCAGTCCTAGCAAGAAGAGAAGCAGGAAAAGGAGCAAAAAGCAGAGTTTTTAATGGAGTCCTTCAGTTTCCCTGACTCCGTGGCCTTGGTCAGATGCTTGTGGTCCTTCTAGTCCTTCTGGGCATTATGACGAGTAAGTGAAGATACGGACTGTGCCACTCCCACTCGAGCTTTGCTCCCTCGCCAGGGTCCCGGGGTCCCTGCGCCGCGGACGTGCGGTGCCGCCTGGCCCCGTGATGTGATGAGGGCCTGGGAGCAGGTGAGCGGCTGAGCATGGAACTAGGGTGGGAGCCAGAGGCAGGGGGTCTGTGGTGGAGAATCAGGCCGAATGGATTTTTAAAAACCGATTGTTCTTTGAGCACATGGGCCAAAAGTCAAAGTCGAAATGAGAATGTGGCGAGAAGCTTCTCTCCCTCCCCGTCCCCCTGGCCTCAGACTTGACCAGCTTCTTCCTCCTTCTAGAGCCGCTCACCACATCTAAAGCGAAACTGAACGTGAGCTGGAACCCTGCCTTTTCTTATTTAAATATGTTAGGCACCTCGTCTGCACCCGGCTCTTGTATTTAACGATATTGTCTTGAAAATTGCTTCTCTCTACATATAAATAGTTTCCTCCAGGTTCTCTCCTTTTTATTTCTCTGGTCATTTCCAAGCAGTCTGTGGGGAAAGAATGTCTTTCCCCAGAAACAGCCAGAAATTTCAGGGTGGTTCTAGACTTCATTTACCCACCTACCCAATTCCAAGGATCCGGGGTGAAATAATTCTGTATTCCTCTTTAGGAGGATCTGCATTTCAAAAGGGGCCTCACAGGTCTGTTGTACCTTAACTCCAAAAATGACTGCATGGTAAAGTTTGGGCAGGGGTCAGAGGTGAGTTGCTCTTTGGGTAGAAGACTACTTGTGGTGTCCCAAATCCAGGGGTTAGGGTTCAGGATCTCCATCTATCCAGAGACTGACCTTGTCTTCCCAAGCCAACCACGAAGCTCTGAATAATAAATGTCTCTCCTACTGGCAACCAACCAGCTCTCCTCCCCAGCTTCTGTCACCAGATGTGTCTGGCAGGCCAGCAGCCACCGGCTGGGAACGCCTCAGAAAGATGCTAAAAGGTCTGAGTGCTCCCCAGAGCTCCCTGGGGGTGGGCTGGGTAGATGTCCTCTCCCCGTGCCAAGAGCAGTTCCAGGTTTATCAGGGTTTACATGTCATTCTCGAATCAGCTTTGAGCTGCAGAAGAGGTGCTTTCTCCCAACAAATCACATGTCCCGCAGGGGGCTTCTTCTCATGGACATCTGACCCTTTCACGGCTTTGGGCCACCCGGATACACCGACAGATTCCAGGCCCACCCACTACACCTCTCAATCTAGTGTAGTTTCCTGCCAGACTCACACAGCAGGAAAGAGGCACCAGCCACACCTGCCTAGGTAAGCATCTTGTGGGCCAGGCCGGCTTTGGGCAAAATAGGAAGATAGCATTCTGGTTTTTACATCAGTGCCTGGTGAGTTTGGTTAGTGAGAGTCGCTCTTGCCACAAGGATCCTCTCTGGCCCGCAGAGCTAAGGGCTGCACTGAAGACCACAGTGATTTCCCCAGAGTAAGTGCCCGCGTTGCCCTCGGAGGCCAGCGACCCTGCTGCTTGGGGCAGTGGCTCTTCCTGGTGGGCCTTTTAGCTGGAAGCATGTTGACGAGACAGAGGAAGCAGGTTCCAGTATCTATCTGTTAGCTTTGTGGGAAAGAAACTCAGTTGCAGAGATTGTAGTGTCCCCGGATGTGCCGTGACCAGGTAGAAGAAAAATCAGCACAAACCCATCCCGACTGCTAACGAATGGTCAGGGTCAGCGGGTCCCCTACCATCTGAAAAACGGCACCACCGGTGTTCCTCCTTCCAGCTTGAACTTGGCATTGTCTGGGAGGAAAACTTTTTTCTCTACCCTCTTAGGTTCAGTTCTTGGGAACATGCAAATTAAACTGGCAAAATACAGATTTGCAAAAGGAAAGATATTTTAAAATTCACATACATACATGTGAGTTCACAGAAAAATGTAAATCAAGGAGGTGGTTAGAATTTGGGGCTTTTATATCATCGTAACGGGGAAGGGGAGGGGGAGAAGGGCATTTACAGGAAGACAAATGGCTTGTATTTATTTATTTATGTTATTTATTTATTTAGAGAGAGACCCAGACAGCGTGAGCAGGGGAGGGGCAGAGATAGAGGGAGAGAGAGAGAATCCCAAGCAGGCTTCGCACCGTCAGTGCAGAGCCCGACGTGGGGCTCGAACTCACGAAACCATGAGATCATGACCTGAGCTGAAGCCATGAGTCAGATGCTTAACCCACTGAGCCACTCAGGTCCCCATCAAATGACTTTGAGGAAAGCTAAACAGGCCCTTGGGAAAATAGAAGGGAAATATGGTAGCCTTGTGACAATACCTGTTTATGTGATTTCTTATCCCAAAGCAGATTTCTCTCCCGTGGCAAGAGTCCCATCTCCTGGGGAGGAGATTGGTGACAGCTGAATTCTTCTGGGAGACTCTGCTTTTAGATCCTGGGCGAACAGGAGAGCCACTCACCGTGGGGGATGCCGGATCCCTTCAGTACCAACGCACCTCTCCAGGCTGGCTGGGTGGGCTGTGGGGCTGGGGGCTTGGTTCAGCGTTCCTGAGACTGGCACAGGGAGCTCAGCAAGGGCAGAAGGAGGGGGGTCGTCTCCCCAGCACAGGCTGTGCAAGGCTGGAGGAAAGGGCCACGTCACTGTGGTGAGCACAGAGGGCCAGGGTCAATCCAAATCCTATGTCCTTGGGCAAGATTCTCAACGTGTCTGGGCTTCATTTTTCTTTTCTTTTTTTTTTTTTAATTTTTTTAAATGTTTTATTTTTGAGAGAGAGAGAGGCAGCGTGAACAGGGGAGGGTCAGAGAGAGAGGGAGACACGGAGTCTGAAGACAGGCTCCAGGCTCTGAGCTGTCAGCACGGAGCCTGACGCGGGGCTCGAACCCACAAACCGCAAGATCATGACCAGAGCTGAAGCTGGACGCTCGACCGACTGAGCCACCCAGGAGCCCCAAGGGCTTCATTTTTCTACTTGGGTAAAAACCCTCACAGGGCCCTAGTGAGGATAAGATGAGTTAATGCATCTAAAGCACATGACACAGTGCCGGGCACATAGCAAGTGTTCAGTTAATACGGCCAACTTCTCTAGACACTGGGGACACGGCAGCGAGCAAAGCCAAGCCCCTGCTCTCCTGGGTCTTCCATCCTGGAGAGGAACCCGTTAGACAAAGGGGTACAGGCCATCATCAGATGACCGTGCGCACCAGGAGAAAAGGAAGCAGGTGAGAGGCAGAGAGGGAGATGTGGGGGCTGGTGTGGATGTCCAGGGAAGGGACATCTGAGCAGGGACCGGAATGACGTGGTTTCGTAGGAATTATGATTCTGGCTCGTTGCTGTTCCTCCTGCATGTTCCCTTCATCGTTCCTTCTCGTGCCTGAGTCTCCGCTGGCCAGTGAGTGGGGCCTCTGTGGGTTCCCACCTCAGGTGAGCACATGGCCTCCTCTCCAGGATCATTTCTGGCGGTGCAGTTAGTGGGGCGCGCGCACCTGGGGGCCCCAGGTCCCGAATGTGAGTTAGGGTGGTGGGTTTCTTCCACTCGTCTGTACCTCCCAGTTCCACAGGGCAGAAGACACGGGGTGGCGGGGTGCCCCCTCCGGGAGCAGAGCCTAACTCCACATCCCACCCCCTACCTTGTCTGGAGGAGCAGTTGTGCT
>CM053578.1:99149832-99279694 GCA_028646485.1 Cryptoprocta ferox | reverse complement strand
GAGTAAACAGAAACAGAAACAGGCTGGGAAAGCCTGGGTGGGGGGAGGGGACACCCTAGGGATCAGGTTCTAGTTCCAACTCTGTCTCCACCTCCCTGTGAGGCATGAGCAAATCCTCTCCTTTTCTGAACTCATTTTTTTTTTTTTTACCTCCTTAATATTAGAATAGATCTTTTAAGAATCAAAATACAACAGGGGCACCTGGGCCCGGGTGGCTCAGTCAGTTAAGCGTCCGACTTCGGCTCAGGTCATGATCTTATAGTCCGTGGGTTTGAGCCCCGCATCGGGCTCTGTGCTGACAGCTCAGAGCCTGGAGCCTGCTTCGGATTCTGTGTCTCCCTCTCTCTCTGCCCCTCCCCCGCTCGCACTGTCTCGCTCTCTATAAAATAAATAAACGTTAAAAAAATAAAAAAGGAATCAAAATAGAACAGAACTCTAAAGGAATCAACCTAGAAAGTGTTTTGATTATTTCAAAGATGTCTCTTTCTTTGTTCAAAATATTTTTAAATTCCTTTTTTTTTCTTTCTGAAAAATTCCTTTAAGGACCAGTTTCAGGCACTCCTAGGTCTGCCTTGTTACTTTTCCAGACCTTTCAGTTTTGCCTAGAGGGATCGCTGCCCACAGTACCAAGCGACTTGGGGCTGGTTCCAAATATTGAGTTCAAAAGCTTCCTGCAAGGACAGTGAAAAAGGTGCCAGGTGCCATCACTGTTGCAGAATTTCCCCGATGCCCAAGGCCGGTCCCCAGCGAGGGACAACAGCTCCCGGGGGAGCTTTAAACCCGCAGCTACAAGCAGCGTCCTGCTAGAGCCTTACACAGCCCACCACTCACACACAGAGGGGTCTGCACACACACGGCCAGATGGAAACTTCTAGTTTCAGCCACAGTATCCAGAGGCAGCAGTTTGGGAGAACCCCAGCCATGCACCGCTCATGTATTTGTGCATGTATTCACTGAGGCCAGCCACTGTGACACAGGCTGTCACAGACCTGATCACGTGGGGAGGCCACAGCTCAGACACCCTCCAAGCAGGCTGTGCCCATAGACTTTAGCGGGAGAGCAAGCACTAAGGGGACACACCCAGACACACTGGGTTGCCTGGTAACACAGAATGCCAAGCCCAGGGACACACACCCTCGCTGGGATGACACACTTATACTGTTTCCACACAGGCAGGATCGCATGAAGCCGGCTGCCCCAGGCACACCCTCTTGCCATCGAGAACTGTCCTCATTCAGAGGCGAACCTGGGTGGCTCAGTTAAGCGGCAGATTTCGGATCAGGTCATGATCTCCCAGTGTGAGTTCGAGCCCCGCATTGGGCTCCTCCCTGAAAACGCGGGGCCTGCTTCGGATTCTCTCTCTCCCCACCTCTCTCTGCTCCTCCCCCATGCATATGCACACATTCTGTATCTCAGAAGTAAAAAAAAAAACCAACCAAACAGCTGTGCAGCTAAAGATCCTGCTATCCGCACCCCAAATGCTTACCGGATTTAGAGAGAGAGTGCTGAGCAAGCCCCCCAAAACTTCCACTCACGCTCAGTTACACACACACACTTGTTTGAGTGGTCAGAGTCTAGACTCCTCACGTCTTGTTTCCTCTCGGAAAAACTTTGGCTTTTCCATTTTAAGCAGCCAGTGACCAGTCTATTTCTGTAACTTCTTAGTATTAGCCAGAGATTGTTCTTTTGAAATGTCTACAGTAAGTCAGGAAGAATGCTTCTGACCTTTGTTTTCCAAATTCAACGATGCAAAACACGAAACACAACGTGAAAACTCAGAGGACAAATTTTTTATGGGTTTTTTTTTTTTGAGGGGGGAGGGGCAGAGAGAGAAGGAGAGAGAGAGAAACCCGAGCAGGCTCGGAACTGTCTGCCTGGAGCCCGATGTGGGGCTCCAACTCACAAACCCTGAGATCATGACCTGAGCTGAAGTCAAGAATCAGATGCTTACCCGACTGAGGCGCCCCTCAGACGACAATCTTTAAAATTCACAGACCAACCATGCTTGAGGGCTTTTCAGCTTTTTGTAGGAAAAGGCAAGTTTACTGACTTCGGTGATTTTTAAAACTGGAACTTGGCAAACAGGAAAACAACGTTGGAGTCTGTGTAAAGTGAGCAACGGGAAAAGGCAGCACCCCTCACTTCTTAGGGATGGGTAAACGGAGGACTCGCCTTTGACCTAGTTTCCCCAGCCACCTGGACCGAGGTCCATCTGACCTTGATCCTGCAGAACTTCTGGTGTGGTGGTTGGACTGCCTGTTAGACCTCTATGTCCTCACTTGGGTTCAAGGACAGCCCCCTGTGTCGGTTCTGGCCCCTTCTGTGGGTGTTTCAGACACTGTTTTGGCTTTTAAGATGAGAGAGTCGGGTCTTCCTGGCCACAGCATTTTCCTGCCTCCAGTTCCATCACCAGACACGACCAACCTCAGATCCATACACGGGGTCTGGCTAGGCCCTCCCCTGCCTACAGATCCTTCCTTCCTCTGTCCCTTTTCCCCTTTGCCTTTCCTTCCCTCCTCTCTCCAGCCCTCTCTCTCAACCTCTGACTGGGATTCCAGTGTGGACCTGGATCAGCTACCTGAATTCAGTGAAGAGGGATCTTGCCACACTCAGCCTCTCCCTCCAGAGATTACATCATCTCCCTCCCTCAATATTCCTTTCTAGTCTTACTATTTATACAGCAGCCCCCCCCATCCATGGGGAATATTTAACAAGACCCCCAGTGGATGCTTGAAACTGTGAGTAGTACCAAACCCTATATATGCTTTTTCCTATACATACATACCTATGATTTGTTTTATAAGTTTAATTTATAAATTAGGCACAGTAAGAGATTAGCCACAATAACTGATAATAGAACAAGTATAAAAATATACCACAATTTGAAAAATATATATGTACTATATAATATAATAATATTATAATTATTATAATAAAAGTTATGTAGATGTGATCTCTCTCCTTCAAAATATCTTATTGTACTGGGTTCACCCTTCTTGTGATGAGATGAGATGATAAAAAGTCTACGTGATGAGGTGAAGTGAGCTGAATGACATGGGCATTGTGACATTAGCATTAGCCTACTATTGACCTTCTGACGTTATGTAGGAAGGAGGGTCACTTCCTCCCAGGCCATGGTTGACTGGGTAATGAGACCCCAGAAAGTGAAATTATGGATAAAGAGGGACTATGGTCCCTCATTACCTGAAGTATTGATGAGTACCTCCTTCAAGACAGAAATAGAAATAAACCCAAAAAAACCCATTAGACTTAAAATTTTTAAGTTTATTTATTTTCTTTAGTAATCTCTACACCCAACATGGGGTTCGAACTCATGACGTTGAGATCTAGAGGTGCATGCTTTTCCAACTGTGCCAGGCTGGTGCCCCTAGACTTAATTGTGTTTTAAAAAATTTTTTGATGTTTATTTATTTTTGAGAGAGAGAGAGACAGAGCACGAGCTGGGGAGGGGCAGAGAGAAAGGGAGACACAGAATCTGAAGCAGGCTCCAGGCTCTGAGCTATGAGCACAGAGCCCGACGCGGGGCTCGAACCCATGAACCGCGAGATCATGACCTGAGCTGAAGTCGGACGCTCAACCAACTGAGCCACCCAGGCGCCCCAAGACTTAATTTTTTAATGAAAAATTTCTATATGTCAAAAACTACAAGCAAAATATATTTATTTATTAAAATAATTTTTAAGTTTATTTATTTAAGAGAGGGAGAGAGAACCAAAGAAGGGCAGAGAGAGGGAGAGAGAAAATCCCAAGCAGGCTCTGTGCTGTCAGCACAGAGGCCGACACGGGGCTCACAGTCTCGAATTGTGAGATCATGACCTGAGCTGAAATCAAGAGTCAGACGCTTGATCAACTGAGCCACTCAGGTGCCCCACAAGCAAAGCGTATTTAAAGGCAAAAGACCAATGTGGAGAATACGTTTTCCAGACGTATGTGGCAACAGAGGTAAATATCCTCAACACCAAAGGACATATGGCACCAAATTAAAGCATATGGCACCAAAGAGATAGATGGATGATGTGAGCAGGCAGAGGAATCAAAACAATGAAACAAATGAAATAAGAAAACGTTTAACCTCCTTAATATAAAGAAGTCAATATAAAACCATTTAAAATAACATTTCCCCTTATTACCATCAGATTATAGCAAATCAATACCCACTGTTGGGCAGGGGCTTTCTCCTGAATTATTTCTAGAAATGCAAAATAATTGGAAGAGCCTTTTTGGAGAGAAATCAAGCCTTAAAATTACAAGTATCTTCTGACCTGTCACTTCCACCTCTCCGAGTTATCTGGAAGGAATCTTTACGGTGTCCAAAATACACAGCTTCAAAAATGCTCATTGCAGTACTGTTGCTAAAAGAAAAAGAAAAAAATATGTTTATATTTTTTTCTTCTTTTTCATGATTGTAGACCCATGATTGTATTGCTTTTTTTCTTAAGATTTTTTTTTAAGGTTGATTTATTTATTTTGAGAGAGGGAGAGAAAATGTGAGCAGGGGAGGGACAGAGAGAGAGAATTCCAAGCAGTCAGCGTAGAGCCCAACATGGGGCTTGAACTCACAAACCGGGAGATCTTGACTTGAACCAAAATCAAGAGTCGGACGCTCAACTGACTGAGCCACCCAGGTGTCCCTGAAGATTTTTTTAAAAGTAATCTCTACACCCATGGGGCTCGAACTCACGGCCCTGAGAAGAGTTGCACACTCCAGTAACTGAGTCAGCCAAGCCCCCCCCCACCTGTTTTATATTTATTTTTTTAATTAAAAAAATTTCTTTAATGTTTATTTATTTTTGAGAGAGACAGAGCATGAACAGGGGAGGGGCAGAGAGAGAGGGAGACACAGATTCCGAAGCAGGCTCCAGGCTCCGAGCTGTCAGCACAGAGCCCGATGCGGGGCTCAAACTCCCGAACCATGAGATCATGACCTGAGCTGAAGTCAGCCACCCAACCAACTGAGCCACCCAGGCGCCCCAGTATGTTATATTTATTTAAGTTCCGAACATACCAGGCTGGAACGTTATTTTGTATTTTACTACCTTAATAAAAACTGCAGTTGATGAGAAATATTCTGGGGCGACTGGCTGGCTTAGTCAGTAGAGCGTGTAACTCTTGATCTTGGGGTTATGAGTTTGGGCCCCACACTGGGTATAGAAATTACTTAAAAAAAAAAAAAAAAACAACGAAAGAAAAGAAATATTCTGAGCCGGGGTGAGTCTGAGGGTTAAACTCAGCCCGTCCCTGGTCCCGTGACCCATGGAAGGGTTTTCTCCTTCAGTTTTTCATTCTGAGTGTGCGGGACCTTGGGTTGAGTGAGGCTGTGGAGATGGGTAGGGACGCCGTGGGGAGGGAAGTTGGCAGAAAAGCAGGAGGGAGGCCCTTGGGAAGCAGCTTGCAGGTTGGGTTACGAGTAACCAGAGCCATGGTGCTGAGCCAAGAAGTCCTTTACAGGAGGAGAGGGTGTCAACAGGTTGCATCAGGGTCCATGTGCCTCCCCCATCATCCACCTGCTGTTGCCATGGCCAGGGGCTGTCCCAGGCCTTCTGGGTGAGGGTCTCTTGGAAGGACAATCGACCTGGAGAATACGAATACCCTTTGATGCAAAAGTTGCCACACCACCCGAACTATCCTCTGTGGGTTGACAGAGCTCCCTAGGGTGGCTCAGGCCTCTCTAGGGATCCTGTGCCCCCAGGAGCGTGCTCGAGGTGGCCGAGAAAGCAGAGTTACCCCCTGACACCGAATAAAGGAAACCTCATTTAAAATGGAGTTGGGGGGCGCCTGGGTGACTCAGCTAAGCGTCTGACTTCAGCTCAGGTAATGATCTCAGTTTTGGGGGGGCCAGATCCTCTGACCCAGGCCTCTCTCTGTCCCTCCCCCCCCAAAAGAAATACATGTTAAAAAAAATCTTTAAAAAATAAAAAGTCAAAAAATAAAATGGAGCTGGTGGGGGGGCACCTGGCTGGCTCACTTGGTATCGCATGTGACTCTTGATCTCAGGGTCCTGAGTTCAGGCCCCACCTTGGGTGCAGAGATTACTTAAAATAAATAAATATAGGGGCGCCTGGGCGGCTCAGTCAGTCGAGCACTCAACTCTTGATTTCAGCTCAGGTCACGATCTCACAGTTTGTGGGGGTCAAGCCCCACATCAGGCTCTGTGCTGAGCATGGAGCCTGCTTGGGATTCTCCCTCTCTCTCTGCCTCTCCCCCGCTCGCACTCGCTCTTTCTCCCTCAAAATAAAGAAACTTTAAAATAAATAAACAAATATATAAATGAAACAGTCAGTTGAAATGCAAGGGAATTCCAGGGCCCCTGGCAGGCTTCCTGACTCAGGGGTGAGGGTGGGGGTGCAGTCCGTGCTTTCAACATGCCTCCCGGGGACCCCGACGCATCTGATCGGCATCTCCTCAGCCCCCAGCTCCTCTCCAGCAGGGTCCTTGCTGTGGCCTTGGGGGCTGGCAGCCTTGAAGGCTTGTTACCCGCTCCCTTTACTCCTTCAGCGTTGCCCCCTGAGGCCCCTACGCTTGGTCAAATCCGGAAACCCCATACCCCTTCGGTGAATCTTAACCTGTCTGCCACTTTTCTGAACAGCTGACAATGATATTCATAGGGCTTAATATATTTTTTAATGTTTATTTATTTATTTTTGAGGGAGAGGGAGGGAGAGAGAGAGAGAGAGTATGTGTGTGAGCAGGGGAGAGGCAGAGAGAGAAAGAGGAGAATCCCAAGCAGGCTCCGCACTGTCAGTGCAGAGCCCGATGCCGGGCTTCAACTCATGAACGGTCAGGATCATGACCTGAGCCGAAATCAAGAGTCTGACGCTTAACTACTGAGCCACCCAGGCGCCCCATTGGGTTTCATATATTTAAATTTACTTTTAAGCTCACAAGTCGTACAGGAATACACCTGTACCGTAAACCAGTACGGTGACCCACATGGAGCGAATGAAGCCTCTTGATCCTCCCTTGTCCCCCGCTCCCACAGCAGGCAGACTCTGGTGGGTGGGGTGTCGGGTCCTTCCAGACGCCTGTCCATGTATTTCTCACCTAATTTCCAGATCTGGAAACATCTTTCCTCCCACCCAAGATCACTCCTCTGCCTGTGCCATGCTCTGGACCCTGCAGCCTCCTCCACAGCCTTTGGCCTCCACTCCCCCACCGCCCACCTGAACTCCCCCCCCGCCCAAGAACCCCCCCCCCCCACCTATACATGCACACAGATATACCCAGATGTTTCTTTTCCTGAAAACAAGTCTTTCTGGAGCCTTCCATGCCTTTAACCGCCTCTCCTGTCAGTCTCTCTTCCAGCCAACTTCTTCAACAAATGGCTCCCTTGGCCAGACTTCACACCTGCACCCCTCAGGCCTCAGGCAGTAGCCCCCTGCTGAACTCCCCTGGGAGGGCACTGACCCAAGTCGAGGCTCCTGTTAGCACAGTGCTGCTGCCTGCCCCCCTGCATGAGAGTTCTGGCCTTGGAGGGGGGGGGCCTGGCCATCCAACATCCGGGGTCTCCACTCCCAGGCAAAGCCCCTACACTGGCCGGCCCCCGGCAGTCCACGCAGCCTCTGCAGGAGATAGTGAAAGGGCCGGGGAGTGTTGGGGGAGCTCCTCACGCAGTGCTCACGTTCCTCTCTGTAGTCACCTCAGATTTCTGTGGGCTTCTGGCCGCTTTACCTTCCAGGGAGGGAGGAACGAGCTCCGGAAGTTCTCCCGGGTGTGGCTCACCCCAAAGCTCTGGGCATGTTCTGACAACCAGGGCTTCCAGAAACTCCAGGGCCCACGGGAGGTGGGCACACAGCTCAGTCTCTTAAATGCAGAGGCTGGGGTGAGGAGGGTTCCTCAGTGGCTCAACCGCCTCTGAAGGAGGAGGAAGAGGAAGATGGGGCCGAGGCTTTACTGCTCTTCTCCCAACTTCCCATCATGAAAGAAGAGCAAACAAACTTTTGAATGACGAAACGATGCCCCCCAAACATTGTGTTAGTTTTCTGTTGAGGCTATACCAAGTTCTCACGAATTCAGCGGCTTCAATCAACACAGATTTACTTCCTTACAGTTCTGGGGGTCAGAGTCCAACACCAAGATGCTGACAGGGCTGCAATTCTTCTGGAACGTTGGGGAAGAATCTGTTTTCGACCCTCTTCTGGCTTCTAGGGGCTGCCTGCCTTCCTTGGCTAGTGGCCTCTTTTTCCATCTTCAAAGCACAGCCCTCCAACCTCTGCGTGCATGGTCACATCTCCTCTCTCTAACTCTCCTGCCTCCCCAACGTGATCACATTGAGCCTGGGATAATTCAGGATAAACTCCCTATTTCAAGATCCTTAACTCGGGGCGCCTGGGTGGCTCAGTCGGTTAAGCATCCGACTTTGGCTCAGGTCATGATCTCATGGTTCATGAGTTCGAGCCCTGCATCGGGCTCTGTGCTGACAGCTCGGAGCCTGGAGCCTGCTTTGGATTCTGTGTCTACCCCTCTCCCGCTTGTGCTCTGTCTGTCTCTCTCTCTCTCAAAAGTAGATAAACATTAAAAAAAAAAAAAAGATCCTTAACTTACTCATATCTGCAAGGTCCCGTTTACCACAGGAGGTAGAATGTGCATGGATTCTAAGGATTAGGACACGGAGGGACATCTCTGGGGCCGTTATGCAGCCTACCACAAGTATAAAGTATAATATAGATAGACATCTGTACACAGACACTGAGATTAGACAGATGCTAATATTTTGCCTCGTTTTCTTTAGATCTTTTGTTTACTTATTTATTTTTAAGAGATAAAGCTCTACAAAAATAGCTAAAGCCCGACGTGGCTTTTCCTTCCTTCTCTCCTCCAAGGCGACCACTTCCCTGAGGTTGGTGGAAATCACCCCCATGTATGTTTCTGTCCTCGGTACTTATTATAAATACATTAAAAATATTTTTTAATGTTTATTTATTTTTGAGAGAGAGAGAGAGAGAGAGAGAGAGAGAGAGCACAAGCCAGGGAGGGACAGAGAGAGAGGGAGACACAGAATCAGAAGCAGGCTCCAGGCTCTGAGCTGTCAGTGCAGAGCCCAATGTGGGGCTCGAGCCCACGAACTGTGAGATCATGACCTGAGCCGAAGTTGGCTGCTTAACCGACTGAGCCACCCAGGCGCCCCTAAAGATTTTATTTTTAAGCAATCTCTGCACCCGGTGTGGGGCTTGCATTTACAACTCTGAGATCAAGAGTCGCATGCTCTACCGACTGAGCCAGCCAGGCGCCCCCGAGTGCATTTTTAAACGGAAGAGCACCATTTGTATGTGTTTCGAAACTTTATGTAAAAGCAATCACTGTGTGTACCCTATTGCAACCTGCTTTTCTCATGCAATATGTTTTTGAGGTTCTACATGTTGATACATGAAGATCTAGTTCATTCACTTTAACTGCAGGATAGAATGCCTCCCATGAGCAAGAGTTCATTTTGTCCTTTCTTTTGCCTAGAGACAGGTTGTTTTCACTGTTTTTGCTAATACAAACAGTACTTCAAAAAAGTATCTTTGTGCTTGTTTTCTGGAACACCTGTGCCCAAGACCTCGGTGGGGGTGCACCCAAGGAACAGCACGGCTGGGTCCCAGGTATGGACACCTTCAGCGTACTGAGAGCGCTGCCACACGGTCCCAGGGTACCTGCCAACAACAGGGTTTAAAAATACCCATTTCCCACATATCTTCAGCATCTGGTATTTTCAGATTTACTCTCTTTTAAGATTCATTTTCCTTACCTATTTTCCAGTCAATCTGTTCTGTTCCCAAGCTTCTTGAATGTTCTGCAGCAGCAACCTTTCCTCCATCTTGACCCTGAATGGCAAACGCACTCAGCACCTTCTGTGCTCTGTGTGTCCACCCCATCCCCCCAATTCTCTCTCTCTTGAGTCCCCCCTCCAGCCAGCCCTCTGCCCATGCTAAGTTTCATTTGGGCCAGTCCTAGAAGAGCTTTCCCTAGTGTGGTTCTGAAGCTCTCTGCTCTGCCCACAGAATGCCGTGGAGTTTGCAGAGAGGGTCTCCTGGGAGGAACGAAGGCTTCTGCGTTACTGCCCCTCAGCCTAAGCGAATGAGGCAAGTCTCATCCTGGCAACGTGAGCAATTACTCAGCCCTGAACGCCCCCCCCCCCAAACACATGCTTGTCTATTTCTCCTGTCGCCAAGGGTGTTCTGAAACATACCTGCCAATGAGCCGAAGTGTATCCTGGAACGTGAGCATGGAGGAAGAAATCCAAAGACTGTGACCTTTCTTCCTCTTTTCTTTATCAGCCTGTGGCTTTTAGACACCAAATCTCGTGTTCTAAGTTTTTACGCCCCCCCTTCCCTACTGCCCCGATCCAACGACAGTGGGGGGCTAACTATCTTGAGCTCCCTCAGCACAGGGAAGTCATCTCTGAGTTATGTGGCCCTCATAACGATCCGTTTCTCCCTGAGATGGTATTGTCCTCATGTGTGGATGGTGAGCTGAAGACACTTCTCAGCCGGCTGGTTCCAGCCTCATAGTCTCTTGAACGCTGTATATTCCTGTTAGCTGTACGCACCCATCTTGCGTGTTCCCAAATTCCCATTAGCAACGGCTTTGCCTAAGATATATCCCTGGCAACGGTGGGGCCTGAAGGGTTGTTTCCCAAAGGGGATCCGCCACATGCTTCAAGGGGAACCCCGAGTGCCGCGGGGGGCGTCACCCATAACTTCTGTTGTACAACTATGGCCGGGGGCCGCCTCTACGGCTCTTTATACACTTGACGTCTTAGCATTCGGAGTGAAACCCTTCTCAGTTCCAGGCGTAAGATGGAGGCTTTAGAAGGTATTCCGTTCCCACAAATTTAACAGTTTGTGGTGCTAGTGCTCAGTATGGGTCCCCTTCTCTATTCCTGGGATTCAGGGACAGGAGGGGTTCACAGAGGCCAGCACTGCACGAGGCCCCTTCGGGCCCCCAGGGTATACGACCCTCCATTTCCACTGTCCGTGAGAAGCAGCTTTCCAGGGACTAACCCAGACCAACAGAGCCCAGGGGGACCCCAGCTATAATGATCCTCTTTCTGACAAAGACTGCCGGAAGCTCAGAATGCCTGACAGCAGGGTCAGGAGGCAGGGGGACGAGCCAACCACAGAGGAAGTCACCCAAAAATCCAGGGAGCTGACACACCCCTTCTCAAGTGCTTGTTTTCAAAAAGCCAATGTTTCCTAATGGAGCTCAGAGGGAGTCCTGGGCAGTCACCAAAGTGAGTCATTCGGCGGATGTCAGGGCTGGCTGTCCAGCTGCTGAAGAGGACCAAAGAAGCCCAAGGTCACACGCTTGCATGTGACATCACTCATCTGGCTCTTCTCTCCAGGTTTTTAGATTCCTCAATTCTCTCTAGCTGGGAAGTTTGATCAATCCTCTGAAATTTTTCTTTTTTAAGTTTGTTTGTTTGTTTAGAGAGAGACCACAAGCCGGATAGTGGCAGAGAGAGAGGGAGAACAGAGGATCTAAGCAGGCTCTGTGCTGACAGCAGAGAGCCTGACGCAGGGCTCGAACTCATGAACCGTGAGATCAGGACCTGAGCTGAAGTTGGACACGTAACCAACTGAGCCACCCAGGTGCCCCTATTCTTTTTTTTTTTTTTAAGTTTATTTATTTATTTTCTGCATGAGGGTGGGGAGGGGTAGAGAGAGGGAGAGAGAATCCCAAGCAGGCTCCATGCTGCCACCGTGGAGCCTGATGTGGGGCTCGATCCCACAAACTGTGAGATCAGGACCTGAGCTGAAACCAGGAGTCTGATGCTCAGCCGACTGAGCCACCCCGGTGCCCCGCAAATTTGTGTTCTTCAGAAATGACATCTCACCAATTAGGTTCTTAAAATCTCTTACCCCGTAGTTTACCTGATGACGCTTCATGGTTTTCTGCCCCACGCTTCTCAATGACAGACTCTGCCCACCTATTGTCTTATACGAGGAACAGATGGGTTGATACATCCATCCCACTGCCGTGCTTGCTGTCCTTGGCTTCCTCTCCCCGGGAAGCTGGTTCAGGACAGTGTGAGAGTCATAGGACTCCGTGTGTGTGTGTGTGTGTGTGTGTGTGTGTGTGTGTGTGGCTGGCTGTTTAATGGTGCGCCCTTGACCATGCAGAGCGGGAGCTGGCTCTCATCCCTAGCTAATCGTGCCTATTTCTTAATTCCGCTTTCACCAAGATCACGCTGGTATCTTGAAATCAGCCATGGTGGGAGTATTTACACCATGAAAATTGGCAAACGGTACAATCAGGGCTTTGTGTTTGGTGGTGGGGACAGGGGTGAGTGCTTAGAAATGCCTGGACGAAACAAGAAACTCCAAAAGTAGTTACCTGTGCAGCATGGAACTGAAGAACACAGGTATTGGAAAGCCCTCCCCCCTTCCCATTTTCTAAATTTTTTGTTATGTGCATAACTATTTTTTTAAAGAGACCTTTCTTTTTTTAAGAACAAAGACTTCCTGCTGTGTTTATTAATCCCACACCGCCTGGGGCCGAACTGTCTGACTGAGGAAGAGATCAGAGCCTGGAGAGATGTCTTCACTGTGCCTCAGTGGAGTGACTTCCTGGGACTGGGGTTTGGGGTTGGGCACGCACAGAGTGCAGCAGTAGGCAGTCCTTCTAGAACACCATGCCAAGTCTGGGGGGCGGGGAGGAGAGTCAGAGCCCCCAGCCAAGACGTCAGGCCAAAATTCGGGTCACCGAATTCCAAGGATGAAGCGGAGAAATGGGTATGAAGACAGGACACCCAAACCGGTCCCGCTCTAGGGAGGCTGGGGGAGAAGACCTGACAGACGGGGGACCTTTCACAGGAGGGTCTCTGAGATTGTGGGGCTGAGGTGCAACTTTTTAGGCCATTCCTGAGGCCATTTCCTCTGCAGCTTAAATTAAGAGGACATCGGCTCTGGCCAGGAGGCAAGGAGGGCGCATGGGGGCAGTGAGGAAACAAGTAGGACTGGTCCCTCAGCACAGGGGGGGGGGGTGGGGGTGGGGGATGAGGCTCCCACGACTCCCCAGGGAGGCCACAGACTATGACAAGCAAGTTCCGGCGAATGGAGCAGAACTCTGGCCAGACCCAGGAAGCTCGTTCTACTCCAGAGAGGAGCCCTTGAAGCCCTGGTCTGTGTCTGGGGGTGGAGTGGGGGCCCCACCGCAGGATGTGGGGAAAGCCTTGGAAACTCTAGGTGGAGATAATGGAGGCCCCAGGTGCAAGGCAGGCCATGGCCAGAAAGCTCCATCAAATACACAGCAAGATGCAGGATCTGGAGGGAGCCCCAGGACAGGCTGCTAGGTCCCCTCTGATGGGGGCACTCAGGCAGCATCCATCCTTCCCTGAGGGCCAGGACGCTTGGGGAGGGAGACTCTCCAGGAACCGGAAACCATGGGGCCAAACCTTTGCCTAGGATGGCCAGGGAGTTGGGGGAGGGGTCCAGGGAAGGGATGGAGTGGGCCGCTCATCTAACAACAGTCAAATGCCACAGCCTGTGTCCTCCGGGGTCCTCAGACACTTCCAAACTCTGCCTGACAGCAGGGGTGGCACCCTTTGAAGTTTTGTCCTGTGGGGCTGCCACTCGTTATAAGGGAACTGAACACCCCATGTTATAAACACCTAGCAGGGGCGCCTGGGTGGCTCAGTCGGTTAAGCACCTGACTCTTGGTTTCGACTCAGGTCATGATCTCATGGTTTCATGAGTTGGAGCCCCGCATCGGGCTCCACACTGACAGTGTTTTGAGGATTCTCTGTCTCCCTCTCTCTCTGCCTGTCTCCTGCTCTTGCTGTCTCTGTCTCTTTCAAAATAAATAAACTTAAAAATAATAAACACCTAGCAGTGGTGCCAGGCAACAAGGGCTAACAGGGCCACGTCTTGGTCCTTTATTTTATTTGATTTGATTAAAAAAAAATTTTTTTAATGTTTTTATTTATTTTTGAGAGCGAGAGAGACAGAGCACGAGTTGGGGAGGGGCACAGAGAGAGGGGGAGACACATAATCTGAATCAGGCTCTAGGTTCTGAGCTGTCAGCACAGAGCCCGATGCGGGGCTCAAACTCACAGACCGAGAGACCACGACCTGAGCCGAAGTCGGACGCTTAACTGACTGAGCCCCCCAGGCGCCCCGGCCCCCTTTCTGTTTAACTTGCTGCTAACATCAATCAATTTTTAGATAAATTAGATGCATACACTTCCTCTCACGGGCTTAGAAGATCCCTAGCTCCCCATACTGCGGAGCCTTGAACAACCTTAAAATGCCACTAATCTGTTAATGACAGTCAGTCCCCAAAGCCCTATATCAATTACAAGTAAACTAAGTCCGTTTCTCCTGACATTTGCTGCTGACAAGTTGAGTGTTACATTACCAAATCATAATATACAACTGATTTCAGCTATTTGGGAGCCTATTTGACAGTTAACTCACCCCTCAAAAAGGCTCATGAGGCCAGGAACGCATCATGAGATACCAGAGGAAGGCCCACAGAGCCTCAGTTGCTCACTTAACCAGCACGAACTTAACCAGCTGCTTGTGTTGGCTGAGTGCCTAGGATGCACTGGCCTTAGGTGGAGAGGATGGGCCCTGGACTGAGGGCCTGAGGCCCCAAGGATAGCTCTGTGCTAAATTTGTGACAGTATCTCCTGCACCTAACAGGAGGCCTAGCACTTAGTAGGTGCTCAGTAAAAAATCAGAAATGAATAGTACAATATGATGCCTTTGATAACAAAGATTTGAGGGGGCGCCTGGGTGGCTCAGTCGGTTAAGCATCCAACTCTTGATTTTGCTCAGGTCATGATCTCAAGGTTCGTGAGTTTGAGCCTCACATCGGGCTCTACACTGGCAGTGCAGAGTCTGCTTGGGATTCTTTCTCCCTCTCCCTCTCCCTCTGCCCCCACCCCCCATTCTCTCTCTCTCTCTCTCTCTCTCTCTCATTCTCTCTCTCTCTCTCTCTCTCTCAAAAGAAATAAATAAACATTAAACAATTAAAACAAAAAACCCATAAAGATTTGGGAAATCAAGAAAGTGGTTAATTCTGCTAGGGAATTCAAGAAAGCTTTGTAGAAGAGGCTGCCGGTGAATTGGTCCTTGAAATGGAGCAGCCAGTGAGCAGAGAAGGGAGAAGAGCCGGACGGAGAAGGAGGACAGTGAACCAGAGGGTGCGATATAGCAAGAGGTCAGGCAGGAAGTAAGGCAGGAGGAGGGGGGATCTTGAACTGCAGGCGGGTCCAGGCCTTTCAGACTCTGCACTCCGTTCACAGATTCTATTGTCAGTGTGACAAATTCTTAGGCTCAGGAGCCAAGATGCCTCTTCAGAAACATTGCTTTCCTTCTGGCAGATGGTGAAACCATGCTGGGTTTCCTTTCTCACCTCGGCTGCCTGGAAGCTCCTGAAATGCTGGCTCCCTTATCATTTTTTGTATCCCATCATATTGCCATGCAGGACCTTTCACCTAATAGATCCTGCATTCGTTCCTGTTGTTGTATATATAACAACAAACGTAGCATCTCAAAACAATACACATTTATCATCTTGAAGGGTCTCACAGAAGTCTGGGCAAGGCTTACCTGGGTCTTCGGGAGACTTCAGTCAGGGCTGGGGCCTCATCTGAGGCCTGACTGGGGAAGGATCTGCTTGCAAGCTCACGTGGTTGTTGGCAGAGTTCAGTTCCTTGCAGCTTGTCAGACAGACGCCTCGGTTTCTCGCCTGTGTCAGCCAGTATGTCAGTATCCCACGCTCTCCGTAGGCGGTCCACAACGTGGCAGCTTGCTTGTCAAAGCCAGCCAGGAGGTCTCTGAGCAAGCTGGTCATTGCCATCTGCTACAGGGTAATCAGGTGCATGTGATCACAGCCAGGCCATCACCTTCGCCTTATTCTATTGGTTAGAACAAGCCCCACCCACACTCAGGAACAAGCCCCACCCACACCTAGTCTATTGGTTAGAATAAGCCCCACCCACACTCAGGAACAAGCCCCACCCACCTTATTCTATTGGTTAGAACAAGCCCCACCCCCCACTCAGGGAGGCACTTATGCAAAGGCATGAAGGCCAGGAGGAAGGATCATGGGACCACCTCAGTCCGCTCCCCACTGGTCCTCATGAAATATTAGTGGCTAGTTAATGAAACTACTCCTTTTGGCAGTTAAAGATAGCACCAGTAGGGGCACCTGGCTGGCTCAGTCGGTGGAGGGTGTGACTCTTGGACTCCGGGTTGTGGGTTCGAGCCCCGTGTTGGGTGTAGAGATTACTTAAAAATAAAATCTAAAGGGGTGGCTCAGTCAGTTAAGTGTTCAACTCTTGATTTCGGCTCAGGTCATGATCTCACAGTTTGTGAGATGGAGCCCAGCGGGGCTCTGCACTGGCAGCTGGGAGCCTGCTTAGGATTCTCTTTCTCCCCCTCTCTCTCTTTGCTCCTCCCCTACTCCTGCTCACGCTCTCTCTGTTTTTCAAAATAAATAAACATTAAAAAAATAAAGTGTAAAAACAAATAAAAGATCGGGGCTCCTGGGTGGCTCAGTCGGTTAAGCGTCACTCTTGGTTTTGGCTCAGGTCATGATCTCACAGTCCAAGCCCTGCATCGGGATCCTCTCTGTCAGTGAGGAGCCTGCTTGGGATTTTCTCTCCCTCTCTCTGCTCTCTCTGTGTCCCTTCCCCGCTCACATATGCGCACATTCTCTCAAAATGAATTTAAGAACTTAAAAAAAAAGATATCACCATTACGTAGACATAAGTATCGTCTCCACAAGAAGGCAGTAAAGTGAGTTCTCTGCCCTGCTAAGAATGCTCTCCCTGCCCCCACAGCATCTGCTGCAATGCTGGGTAAAAACAAGTCAATAAATATGAAATGAAATGTCATAGGATTCACGTCGCTGCTGGAAGGACCTGGAGTTTTCTACCATCAAGGTAATTATCAGCTTGTCATAAATTTCTTGATTAATATATGTAATTCAAAGAAGCCATAAAACAATTGTAACACTTACAGAGTGGGAACTAGGTCAGACATCACCATTATGAAGGTGGCCCTTCCCTAGAAAAATGTCTCCTAACCCCAACACCCATGATTTTCCTGTAGTTTACAGAGGACATATGTACATGAGTAGTTTCCCAATTCTGCTAGTGCATATATATATATATATATATATATATATATATACATATATATTTGTATATATGGCATAGTATAAAAGCATGGGGGGCACCTCGGTGGCTTAGTCGGTTAAGTGTCCGACTTCCGCTCAGGTCATGATCTCGAGGTTCGTGGGTTTGAGCCCCATGATGGGCTCTGTGCTGACAGCTCAGAGTCTGGAGCCTGCTTCAGACTCTGTGTTTCGCTCTCTCTCCGTCCCTCCTCAGGCTCACGCTCTGTCTCTCTCAAAAATAAATACGCATAAAAAATTTGTTTTAATTAAAAAAAAAAAAAGAGCATGGGCTCTGGGACCAGCTGACCTGGGTTGGAATCAAACCTAGCCACTTACTGTGTGACCTTAAGTGTCGCTTAACTTTCAATGATAGCAAATGTTTGTTTGCTATGTGCCAGGCTCTTTACATGTATTAAACCCATATAAATTCATTTAACCCATCTAACCACCCTGGAAAATAGATACCATTAGTAGCCCCATTTGACAGATGAGAGAACTGAGGGATAATGGTTAAGGCCTGGGATTAAGATTCCTTTTCTTTTTTTAACCTTTATTTATTTGAGACAGAGAGAGAGAGAGAGAGAGAGAGAGAGAGAGCACCCATGTGCGCGTGAGAGGGGGAGGGGCAGAGAGAGAGCGAGAATCCTAAGATTCTCTGACAGGGCAGAGCCAGACACGGGGCTCAATCTCACAGACTGTGAGATCATGACCTGAGCCGAAACCAAGAGTCCTCAGCTGGACTGAGGGAGCCCCCCCCAGCCCGCCCGTGGGATTAGGATTCTTGGCCTGGTCAAGAACAGGGACAAGACAACTGAGGCCAAAGGCACAGTAAAGAGAAGTCTAGGGCCAGCAGATTCTCTTTCTAACCTGCTGTCCCCACCACCAACTCTGGACTAATGGGACTGGTAAGAACTGTGGCTCTCCATTTGAGCCACTTACAAGTGGTCTAAGACCTTAAACACCACTTGCACCCCTTTGCAGGGCGTGGCGAGAAGAAAGGAGAAGGCGGAATGCCAGCGTCCGGGAAGTTGGATTGCATCCTGCCTACGGTCAGGGCAGCGAGGGCTCCCCCTAACTGCTTAGGAAACAGGATAATGCACCAGGGAAGGAGGAGAGGGGCTGACACCCGGAGGGCTGGAGGCACGTCCCTCCTACCCCCCAGCAGCGAGAGATCCCTGGGTTCCCGGATCTGGATGCTCCTTTTCCTTCGCCCTCCTCCCAACCCCACCTTTTGATCTTTAGCGCGTTGAGCCGTGGTGAGTGGCCAGGGATTTCGAAACGCGCGCACAGTCAGACACCCTCTTATTCCAGAACCCCTTTCCCCGCCCAGATGCCCCCCTCACCACTATACCCCGTCCTGGAGGCCACCCCGAGAGTCTGGCTTCCGTGGTAGGGTTCGCAAGCCTCACTCCGAAGCAAACACGGCGTTTCCTACACTTTTCCCGCCAACATGGCCGAGTAACAGCCGAGAGGCTCCCCAGGGGCATAGAGCCACCGATGCACAGGGACCAAACTGGACGCAGCTCAGTGTGGACTGACCACTGGGTCCCGCAGTGTGGACGGGCTGGGGCTGCGGGCACAGTCCCCACGCGGCCCGTGAGGATCCCGTGCCTCGAACACGGCCTTTCTGCCTATCTCCCCTTCCTTCCTGATGTCGGAGAGGGGGTGCAGGGCACCGAGGAGTCCCCCGAGCCCTGGCGCTTACTGATGCGAGCGTGCCGTTTCCCGTGGGGGTGGGGACCGCTCGATGTCTCCCAGCTGTGCCCCGCCGTGTGCGCGCCTGGGTCGCCCGTGCAGTGGGGTCGGCCGGGCCAGGCCTCCCACCGCCCCGCCTGCGCCCCCTGCCCCGTGGGAGAAACGTGAAGTCCTCCTACAAGCCCGAGGCAGGGGCGGCCCGGCTCCGGCTGCGCAAACAGCGCCCCCGCCTGACCCCCGCGCCGCCACGCGCAGTCGGGCGAGGGACGTGGGGCGCCAAAAGCGCTTCGCGAAGACCGGAGGCGCGCGTGTCGGGTGGTCAACTTTTCGCACAAATGTGGGGCTCAGGGACCGCAGGCCTTGGGGATAGCAGGGACGGAGCATTACGTCCGGAGAGGGCTCGGCTTCCCGCGGGGCATCGCGGGGGTTCTTGCAGGGGCCGCCGCCCGACCCGGGCGCAGGACTCGGCTCCGCCTTGCTCCAGTTGAGCCCTGGAAAAACCCCGGCGCGCAGGGGAGAGGCGGGCCAGCTCGTAGGGACGGCGGGAACAAAGGCGGCCCGCGGCCGGATGCAGTCATGGAAAAACCCAACGGGGCGCCGGGGCGGGGGCGGCAGGGGAGAGGCGGCGCGCGCCCCGCAGCCCTGCCACCTACGCCGGGCGGCCCGGGCGGGGCTGCTCCCGGCCCCAGCCCCGGAGCGCCCCAGGCTGGCGGAGCGGGGAGGCCCGGGAAAACAGAAAATGCTGGACCGGGAAGGGAGGCCCGTGCCCGCCGAGGACAGAGGACCAGTCGCCCCCAGTCCGGATGCTCTCGGCCGCGAGGCGAGGGACGGGTGGTCCAGGCTGGCACTCGCCTGGCACACGCAGCGCTGCACACGGCCACCTGGCAGCTACGGCAGTCGGTGGTGGCCAGACCGTAGGGGGCGCACACAGATCCGGGCAGTGGCGCGGACGCATGTTCCGCGGCGCACACGCTCCTGCACACACATGATCATTTACACGCACGTGCGCACAGACACGCGAGCTGCCCATAGCTCCCAGGGCAGAGGGAAGGGAAGGGGCCGTGCGAAAGGGACCAAAATAGACGTTCGTTAGAGCGGTCCTCGGGTTTAGACACAGAAGCTCAGAAACTGGGGGCGGGGCCTTAGTAGAAGCGGCGGTTGGGCACCCCCCTCCCCTCCGTTTTGCAGGTGCCGGGGCTGGGCCACCTGGGCCGATGAGTTGCCCAGGTCCCGCCCCAGGGCTGGAGTTTCCTTCCGGTGCGGGAAGTTTCCTGCCTTGGCCTGGTTTTGTGAACCTGGCTGCAGGCCGGGAGGCGGCGTGGTGGTGGTGGTGGGGGTTATGTAGAGAAGCAAAGTGTTGGCTCGAGTTGGACTTAGTGACTCCTGAGGCCTTTTCCAGCTCTGACTTATTATGAAGAAGGAACTGGACCCAGAGGCCATAAAAGGAGTTGATGGGAGCTGAGAAAAAAAATCTTTGGCCCCAACCACAGGCTTTTCTTGGTCCAATGTCCCCGTGTTTATTTGTGCTACCTGCCGTGGGGTGCCAGGGGGCAAAGCCTGAACCTGTGGGGTCCCCGTGGTGCGGAAGGGACGTAGAATTTGAGGCTAGGATCAGAGGCGACCCCAGAATCTGCCCAAATCGGAGGCTGCTGCGTTGCGGTGGCAGGTGGGGGTCCCTGAAGGCCAGAGGGCAACGAAGCAGGAGACCATGGCTTCAAAATTTTCAAGAAGGGGCCTTTTTTTTTTTTTTTTTTTTTTTTTTTATGAAGGCTGTGGGAGTTGTTGCCAGAACGCAGCCTGGAATAGAGCAAGGTAGAGATTCTGGCCACCAATCAGAATACAGGGTCAACAGAAGCAGGGACGCCAGCGACATGACAGGGTCAGATGAGCTGACATCTACTTGCGGTCCCCTTGGCAACTGAGGTTTAAATCAGATGACCCAGCTCTGCTTCTCCCTAGCTTCCTGACTTGAGGGATCTTATCCAACATCTCTGGCCCTCAAATTCCTCATCTGTAAAATGGGAACAAGAGCTCCTGCACCAGGGTGTTTTCGGGTACGGAAAGTGTGTATAAGTCCCCCTTCCATCTTGCCTTTCCTCCTTTTCCACTTCTCTAAGTCCGTGGAGCTTGCTCACGAGGGCCCCTTCCAAGTCCTAGTTGCTTGCGAGCAGGTGGGGTCCGGTGGGACGAAGGCTGGGGAGCAGCGCCCTCTAGTGGTCAGCACCAGGAGGGGCCAGTCAGCCCGTGAAGACGCGCCGGGCTAACCTGCTTAGTGCCTGGGGTTTCTGGCAAGTTAGAGCTTCCCAAGGGCTGATCGTGGGGGCTCCACTCAGGAAGGCCGTTCCTTCCGACTCAGTTTCCCCCTGGAGTAAGCAGAGAAAATGCTGTTCCCCCACAGCAACTCTCCTCTGATCTCTGGCAACGCAGCTTCTCCAGCTTTGACAGGCTTCTCTCTCTTCTGCCCAGGAGGAGTCTATGCACTTGGCATTCATACTGGGTTTTATAGCTTGCAAAACACTTTGACACACATTACTTGTCCCTGAGGAGTGCCGTTTCTGGGTGGTGATGGCACTAGACGGATAGAGGATTGTGGTTTAGAATGTAGCTCCAGCACAGTGGAGGGGTTTGGATCCTGCCCTTTCCGTCCAGCTCTGTAACCAGGGCGACGTTCAAAACACTGAATAATCAGTAGGGCAGGCAGGGACCAATCAGAACAGACTCTGCTGTAAATACCCGGTACCGACACCTGCGTGTGTACCTGCTGAAGATTCTGGAATAGCATCAACCTCACCGGGGCCTCGGTTTCTTCATCTGCAACATGGGCATGGTGACTATCATAGTGCCACTTTATAGGGCTGTTGTGAAGACTAAATTAGTTAATACATGTGAAAGATTGAGAAACCAGTGTGTGACGCATAGAGAGGACCAAATAAGTGTTAGCTGTATTACTGGTCCCAGCTCCTCTCAGACTCAGTGACTCAGGGCTATTGCCACTTTTATGGGAGACTTCCCAAGTGAGCCCACTGTGTGCACCTGTATTCACCTCCTGCCTCACCTCTGGGCTCCCCCACCTCCTTGTCTGGCTCTCCAGTTATTCTACTCTCTAGAAGAGCCTCTCAAACTTTACCATGCATTCGAATTTCTGGGGGATCTTATTAAATTGCAGATTCTGATTCAGAAAGTCTGGGTCGGGATTCGACCGTTTCTATAAGCTACCAAGTGGCGCTGATGCTAGTCTGAGAAGCAAGACTTCAGAAGATCGCTGCAGACACAAAAGTGTCATCTGGTTGGCCACTAAATATTTATCGAGCACCTATCAGTGCAAGGCATTGTGGGGATAAAAACACGTCCAAGGACCGGCCTCTAGCCTCAAGGAGCAGAGAGGCTATTGCACAAATGCTGGTTTGTAACAATTAGGCCAAAGGGCAAACTTGTGCCAAACAGCAGGTGGTATGTGTAGTGAATCCATTCTCTGCCCAGTAGCCAGAGTGATGCTTTAAACAGGTAAAGATCCCATAATTGCCCTGTTTAAAACTGCCCAATGGCTCCCACCTCAGTTAGAATAAAAGCTGAATTCTTCTGGATTCTTCTTCCTGGCCCTGCATCATCTGGCCTTGCCTCTGACCTCATCTCCCATCACTCGGTTTATTCTAGACCCACCTTTTGTTCCTTTGAACCCAACATCCCACCTTCCTACCTGAGAGCCTTTGAACTTGCCTGGTTGATGCTTGTCCTTCAAACTGGTGAGTGCCTGGCTTCTTATTGCCTCCTCAGAGAGAACTTCCTTGACCCAAAGGAAGTTTGATCTAAAGTAGCTGCCTCCGGCTCAGATCAGATATTCTCTACGGTATTATTCTATTGGTGTTTTAAAATAGAACTTCTAAGTTCAATGTTATGGCCTTGGATTTTTGGTTGCTTTATGTCTGCTCCACGAGGGCACAGGTGTCTGCCTGCCTTGTTCCGCTTTACCCCCAGCACCTAGAACAGCATCTGGTGCATAGTGGGTCTCCAGTGAAGGTCTGTAGAATGAATGAAAGAACTGTTACAGGGCATTTAAATAGGTGGGCGGGGCCCAGGGGTGCCTCACGTGGTGCGAGGAGACTTCACAGACTAGTGTACAGGAAGTTTATCAGGGAGCGCTCCTGGGGTCACATCCAGGGAAGGGTCGGGAAGGTGGCAGGAGCAAGCAGAGAGAGAAGAGGGGTTGCAGGTCCAGCGGATCCCGGGGAGCTCCCAGGCAGGGGAGTTCTTTTACCAATGTCCCCACTGCAGGGTCTGATCCCAGGGTGAAGATAAACCCAATGGGCTGTGGCACAGTTTCCCTCCCCTGGTTGCCTGAGGGCACAGTGAGATGAATCATGGGCGTGACCTGGACCTTAAGAGGCCGCAAACACACCCTTGACTTCTGTTCTTTTATATTGTTTTAATGTTTAGTGCCAAACCCTCATCAATCAGCTGATGCATTTCATATTTCATCATCTTACAGAGATGGCCCTTATCTATTTTTTCAAGAGCAAGTGTTCTTCAGCTGAAAATAGAGAACCAAACATCCAGCATTTGCATAAACGAACATTTCTGGAAGTATTCTCTAATTTTGGTCCTTTGATGGGAAAGCAATGGGCACATCCCCTCCACGAGATATCTTGTGGGCCTGAGGACCCCGTGGAGGCCCAGATTGTGTTGAATGATTAGGAAATCATCATTAGCCCCCCCACTGGAAATGGCCGGCTGCAGTGTGGGGAGAAGTCAGCAGATGGACCTTGACAGAGGGAACAGATAGATTCTGTGCAGGAAGGAGGTTTGCTTGGTGTCTAGGACTTGCCAGCTGGGCGGGGCAGGTTTTGTGAGTGTGCAACCTATGCAGCCACACAGGGTGCTTTGATGTCTGTTGTCACCATCTTGACATTATTTTTTTAAGTTCCTTTGTTTGTTTATTTTTTAGTGTTTATTTTTGAGAGAGACAGAGAGAGACAGTTCGAGCAGGGGAGGGACAGAGAGACAGGGAGACACAGAATCCAAAGCAGGCTCTAGGCTGCTAGCTGTCAGCACAGAGCCCGATGCGGGGCTCGAATCCATGAACTGTGAGATCGTGACCTGAGCCGAAGTCAGACACTTAACCGACTGAGCCACCCAGGCGCCCCAAGTTTACTTATTTATTTTTAAGTAATTTCTGCACCTAACACAGGGCTCGAACTCATGACCCTGAGATCAAGAGTCACATGCTCTTCTGACTGAGCCAGCTAGACACCCTCCCATCTTGACCTTCTCAACACTTTTTGAACAAGGGGCCTTGCACGTTCACTCTGCCCAAGGCCCCACACATTATGTAGCTGGTTCTGCTCACCAGCTCCGGTTCCTAGGTCCAGGGCGGGTTCTTGAGGCATCCTCTGGGAGAGTCTGGCAAATCTGGGTGGGAGGGGCGCCTGGGGGCCATTCTGGAACCCAACCTGTGTGTGAAACTGGGCTTATGGAGCCTGCCTCACACTCAGGAGAGAAGACCAGGGCTGCAGGCTTTTCTCAAGTGAGGATCAGGCTGTGGGAATTCACCGCCCTGGAAAGAAGGCCTTGCGGCTGCTCTTCAAGAGATACCAGATGCCTCCGGTCCTCCAAGCCCCTGGTCAGCTGTCAGACTGTTGACAAGAAGTGAAGGTTAACAGGGAGGGGCAGATGCCTCCCCTGGGTGGGACGGGCAGAGCGGGCCTGGCTCCTGGGCAAACAGCTGGTCTGGATGTGCTGCGCACACCCGTTCTCTGAGACCAGGGCCTAGCTATCCATGTCCCCGGGGCCAGCCTGGCCTGGCTCTCGTGCTGGGGGAGGTGGTGGTGACTCCCTGGAGACAGACTGCGAGACACCCCATGTTATCGTCTTGCAACAGGTGCCACGAGGAGGGGAGAGCCCGAGAGGCCTGGCCAGACTGCATCGCCTTAGTCCCGAGACCCAGTTAGTTACAGCGCCCGGAAGCCCTACCCTCCCCGCCCCCCAACCTGCGGCCAGCTCTCAGGCCCAGATTTAGGTCACTGCTTTATTTTGCACACCTGCGGGTCTTTCTGCTCCTGCAGTGTCTTGTCCCTCACTTCTTCCACTCCAGATGTGAACCTTATCCTCTCTCCTCTGTGACTGATGCCACCTGCCTCAGTTTACCCATATACTTGTCACTTTCACTCTCTTGCAGTGGGCAGGATTGGCATCTGTTTCCTACATTGTCCCCTCAATCATTTTTGAACAAGGGGCCTCTCATTTTATTTTCGCACCGTGGCCCCCCAAATATGGAGCAAGTCTGCCGATGTGCTCCCCAGGGCACGGAGGACAGGTACCGAGGCGCTCGAGATCAGAACCTGACGCGGGGTTCCGAGCGCTGGGCGCGACGGGCAGCTCCGAAAGGGCACAACGTCCACAGTCCCATGGGAATGCCGTGCTGAGCGCCTACTGTGTGCGGCGAGGGTGGCGGCGCGGGCCGGGCTGCCGCGAACAGAAGCCCCTTTCTTCCCGGAGTTCCCCCAGGGGAGCGTTTGGAAGTAGGACAAAGCCTGGCGGTCCAGGGGCCGCCCCCGCAGGAGTGGGGGGAAAACCGGGGCGGCAGGGAGCGGAGGAGGGGCGTCCTCCCGTAGGGCGCAGACGCCGCCCCGCCTGGGTCGCCGGCTCGCAGGGCTGAAAGGGCCTCTGTGTTCGGTCCCCCGCCTGCCCGCGGGCCAGCAGCGCATTTCCTCCGCTGCGCCAGACCCCGGAGGCTCCGCAGCCCCTCTGGGGACAGACACAAATAGTTCCCGGCCCAGCTGCCCGGCCAGTTACCTTGGGAACCAAACTCAATCGCCTGACGTCACCGGCCGTTGCGTAGCAACCGGCGTCGACTCACCCTCCGGCGGCCCCCGCCCGGGCGCCGAGGTCTCGGTCGCCGGGGACTCGGCGGGCGGGGCGCTGGCTGGCCTCGCCGCCCCCCGCCCGCCGGGCCGCGCCCTCTGTCCCGCCCCGGAGCTGTGCCCACCCGCCCACCCCCGGCGGAAGGGGACCGGCCCCGGCGGAGGACACGGCGCCGCCCGGCCTCGGGCCGCCCGCGAGGGCCCCGCGTGGCCCGAGCGCGACCCTCAGCCAGCCGGCGTTTCTGTCCCGGAGAGAGGCCTTTGTTTGCCGTCACCCCGTCTGACTGCCCCAGTTTTCCGTTCCAGCCTCGCTTCCCACCAAGCCCCAACCTGGGCTCCTGCTTGGGCAACGAGGAGCAGGTGGCGGTGCGCGGCGGTGTCGTTCCCCTCCCCTCCGGTCGCCCAGGAAATCTCTCCCTCGCTTGGCCACCTGCCTTGGGGGTGGAGACACTGGGCCCTGCTCACGCCACTCTGCTCGCGTCCCTGGTTCGCTCCCCTGCTCCCGTGCCTTCCCCGGACGTCTGGGTGACAGTCGCCTCCTTGCCCTGGCTGCAGTCTGACCAGGCGGCCCGTGGGTGAGGGGCCTGGGGAGGGAGGGGCCTGCCTGGGCACCCGGGTCCGGCGTGAGCCTTGCTGTTCAGCTGCTCCGTCTCCCATCTCTGTTTCAGGCCACAGCGGATGGTCAAGTGCTGAACCCCAAAGCCCAGAACCACGCAGGGGCCAGCAGGAATCTGCCACCATGCCCTGGCCGGCTCTGCCTCAACTGACCCATCTTTGGCCAAGGGTAATCCGAACTACCTCCTCTTGCTAGAGGGCCCCGCTTATCTCGTTCAGGTTCCATGTGGTGAAGGCCATCTGTGGGAGGTGTTTTTCCTCACCCCAAACTGTATTTTGACAAGGACTAATAAAAGGCAGGTGGTCAGAAGCAAAACCAGGTGTTTTCAAGCGAATCCTTTTTCCTCATTGGTTGATATTTAAAATTTAGAGATGCCAAGGAATATTTTTTTAATTCGTAGAGTTAGAGGGAGCACGGTTAAGAATGCCTCAGATCTTTCCAAGGCACATGGTCAAAGGAAACTTGATTGCGGGCCGAAGGGTCACAGACTGGAGGGAAAGGTGATTATTATCGGCTGGGGGCCTTTAGTTGCAGAGCAGTGTCACCTGCAGTTAGGGCCCCGGGAGCCCCAAGAGGGGACAGGCTTCCTTAGCCACCTCCTCCGCCTCCTCCTCTCTGGGAGGGACACAGCTCAGGGTGCCCGGAGGTCCCGGGGAACTCTGGATGAGGAAGGCTTTTCCAACATGTGATCCAGGCTAGGTCGACCAGAACACGGCCGCTAGGATTTATGGGGCAGGAGCAGGGCAACAGAGAACTTTCCTCTTAGTCTTGGAAGTGCGAGCCTGTGGGACTGGAGCCTCTAGGAGCCATGTTCCCTGCTAGGAGCAGACGCCCCGTTGGAGAGGCAGAGTTGCCAGGGGAGGTAGAGGTGTCCTGGCGGCTTTGAGTCCCTGACACGGGGCATCTCCAAAGCCAGTGCCTTCCTACCCCTTCTCTGCCGAGCCCATCAATCTGTTTGTGCCTCCGTAAGCTACTTCCCGCTGGTTTCTGTCCCTCCCAATTAAGACATTTCTGATCAATACACAGACAATGCAGAAAACCCCAAAGGGAGAAAACTGACGTTTGTCACGTGCTCACCATTAAATGCTATTTTTAAAGATACGCATTATTGATTATAGCATCCCTGTGAGGCACATGGGAGACCCATGTTATAGATGACGAAACTGAGGCTGGAAGACAGTAGGACCTTCATCTAGTACCTCAGGGTCCACTTGAGGACTCCACAGGGTGGGCCAGCTGCTCCCAGGTACAGGCTCAGGGGGTACTGCTCTTCCACGGACCCCTCAGCCAGGCCCTGCCCTTGAAGGCCTTTGCCATGGTGGGATCCTCTCTGGAGGACTCTGGGCCTTCTGAGGTCTGAGTCTTGGAACACTGTTCTACAAACATTGCCATGATGTTGGGCTCTGGCAGTAACTCCAGTTGGAGGGCCTGTCGTCCTCTGCCCTCCTGCCCTTGTCCTTAAAGGCTTCCTAGAGAGACATTTCCAGCCTGAGTCAGCTCAGTTGTTGGCATCTTAGGGTTTATTCTGAACATGTGACATGATAAGAAATATGTATTTGGTCTCTGCCTCACCCCTGCCGGCTTCTTGGCAGAGAACTTCTAAAACTCTTGGGAATTTCCTGAGTGCTAGGGGTGAGAGGAGCATCTTTTGTTATTCATAATACGCCCCTTTCAGGGGCGCCTGGGGGGCTCAGTTGGTTAAGGGTCTGCCTGACTTTGGCTCAGGTCATGATCTCAGAGTTTGAGCCCTGCATCGGGCTCTGTGCTGACAGGTTAGAGCCTGGAGCCTGCTCACGCTATGTCCGTCTCTCTCTCTCTCTCTCTCTCAAAAATAAATAAACATTAAGAAAAATAAAAAAATAAATAAACAAAAAAAAGAAAGTTGAAACTTTCAGCAACCCCTCCCCTCCCCCTGACCTCTGGAGAGACGGACTGGAGATTGGGTTAATGGCTAGTGATGTAATTAGTCATGCCTACATAATGGAACTTCCATGAAAACTCTAAACAAAAGAGTTTGAAGAGCTTCTGAACTCTTCCACGTTGGTGAAAGCATCCACGTGTCAGGAGGGTGGCACACCCTAACTCCTGGGAGACAGAAACTCCTATGCTCGGGACCCTTCTGGACCTTGCCCTATGTACCTCTGCGTCTGGCTGTTCATTTGTATCCTTTCTTACATATCCTTTATGATAAACTAGTGATCTTGTCTTCCTGAGCTCTGTGTTACTGTAGCCAATTATCCAACCTGAGGAGGGAGTGAGGGAATCCCTGATTTGTAGCCACGTCAGGCAGAAGTGTGGGCACCTCGGGACCCACTACGTGGGACTGGCATCTGAAGTGAGCACTCTGGTGAGACTGAGCCCTTAACCTGTAGGGTCTGTGCTAACTCACGTTAGGGCCAGAATTGAGTTGTTGGTCACCCAGGTGGGTGTCTGCAGGGAACTGGAGAACTGCTTGGTGTGGGAAACCCACGCATTTGGTGTCAGAAGTGTTGTGAGTGGAGAAAATTTTCTTTTAACCCCCACTTCTCGCCTGAATGTGTCTCAAATCCCCAAGTGAACATTCTCAGGGCTCCGCTTTGGGCCCTCTGGGTGCAGTGGTGCCTTCTCTCCAGCAGAAGGCGCACTCTCCACTCTCAGGGACTAGAAGCTGAAGAGCCAGACAGCCTAAGAAATGGGGCTTCCTTTCAGCCCCGAGAGGATCCAGACTTTAATTTAAATAGGTAAATGTGTACTTAAGACCTCAGTTTACCTTTACACTTTGTTACATCCCACTGGGGGGACTGCCCTTATCTGTGGTCACTTTCTTTTGGAGACACTCTTCCTGGACAGAATCTGTGCCTCACCCAGCCAAACCTATAAACTTGACCACAAGCACATGGTGACTTTTACCAATTAGGCAAGTGGCTGTTGGTAAACAATATTATTGTCCTTACAAAACGAGTACAAACACTGACAAAGATTTAGCTTTTCTTTTTTTTTTTTTTAACATTCTCAAGATGGCCTCAAATTTCTAACTTTTCTTACAATGAGGATTCTTTTAAAAAAGATCATTGAGGGGCGCCTGAGTGGCTCAGTTGGTTAAGCATCTGACTTCGACTCAGGTCATGATCTCACCACTCGTGGGTTCGAGCCCCACGTCGGGCTCTGTGCTGACAGCTCAGAGCCTGGAGCCTGCTTCGGATTCTGTGTCTCCCTCTCTCTCTGCCCCTTCCCCACTCACACTCTATCTCTCTCAAAAATGAATAAATGTTTAAAAAATTAAAAAAATAAAATAAAAAGATCTTTGGGGGCACCTCGGTAGCTCGGTTGGTTGGGCCTCTGACTCTTGATTTCCGCTCAGGTCAGGATCTCACAGCTGGTGAGTTTGAGCCCCACATCTGGCTCTGCGCTGGCAGCCTGCTTGGGATTCTTTCTCTCCCTCTCTCTCCCCCTCCCCTGCTTGTGCTCTCTCTTCCTCTCTCTCTCTCAAAAATAAATAAATGAACATGAAAGATCTTTGAACTTTTTCCACAGTTTGAATTTGTAGGTCCTCCCCCACCTCCCCACAAACGCACACACACATCTCAGATAGGAAAAAAACCAGTAGCCTGTGGTCACAGGTTGGGTTCTCTGGAACAGGGCTCTGAGCCAGAGTAGGCGGAGGGGAACGGAGTCTATATGCGAACCCCAGCTCACCCTGGCCAGCCCCATGGGCACTGTGGAGCTGGAGTCAGACAGTCAAGCCTTACATGCTGGCATGGACCTGGCCATGACGCTGGGCGGCGGCTCTCAGAAGGGGTCGGCACCGAAGGCCGTGCACTGCCTGTGCTCCCAGCAGCTGGGGGAACACGTCCTCCATTGAAAGGGATTGGGTGGCCCATCACAGCGTCCACCGTGCCACCGGGCGAGGCCACAGTGTCCCTTATGCTACCTGCCAGGACTCGTTGGGCCCTTCCCTTAGCCAAGGCCCTGCCGGGCTCGGCTGTCAGGATGTGCCCGCCCTGGTGGCTCTTAGCCTGGCCTAAATGTCTCATTAAGCAGAACCTCTGCTTACAGACCGGTCTCTCTGTGGCACAACATGCTCCCAGAAAGACGGTTGTTGGCCCTGGGAACACTGAGCGTTGTCAGGTGTTAGCCCTAGCGCATAAATGAGAAAAAGTGAGGAGGTGCTAGCTTTTTAGGGGCGAATTAATAACTTTGTGCCTCAATCGTCAAGACCAAAGAATACATAGAGCCACCGCATGATTCTGACGCCTGCTCATTCTTTTTTCCCCTTACACACCACCCTCCGTTCCCACTGTCTCTTCCCAGTAGCGCTCCCCTTGTTCAATTTGCATCGGGCACTGTGGCCCACATGGCCGTGGCGGGCTGGACCGCTCCTGCTTGTTGACCTGTGTCTTGGGGACGGTTTCCTCTTGCCTGTGGCATGGGGCCTTTGCTTTCTCACTCTGGCCGTCTCATCCGGAGCTGGGGTGCACCCACTCCTGTCCGAGTTGGACTCCTCAGCCCCCAGCGTGCGGCCCTGACCTTTTCCCCAGGTGTGTTAGCACCTGGATGCCCAGGGCCGGAGCGTCCCACCTACAGAGAAGGTGTGTTGCCGGGAGGATTTGCCAACACAACTGTTTATCCCGCAGAAAGAGGGAGTCTGAAACGAGTAGGGAAAGTCAGCCCTTGGCCGGAGCGCCACAGGACCCTCTGTCATAATAATCACAACGATGCTACCACAGAGCACTCAGCCACGTGCCAGGCACTGCTCTACGCACTTGACTCATTAGCTCATGTAACCCTCAGAGCAGCCCGATGCAGTAGGCACTGTTGTTATTGACATTTTACAGGTGAGGAAACTGAGGCACAGGGAGATAAAAGTAACACAGATAGTAGGAGGCAGAGCAGGATTCGAGGCAGCCTGGCCCCCAAGGCCACACTCTTTACAATGCTGCCGGCTTTGACACACAAAATGGTGTCGGTCCAGCAGCCCTTCCTGTGGGGGACCCCCCCCCCCACTCCCCACCCCTGCCCGGAGGGGGCGGTGCGTGAGTCCCAGGCCAGGTAATGAGGTATTTCATTTCCAAAGCCTCGGTGATTGGGGCAGGAGAGAGCAAGGGGGCCGAGCCGGCGCTTTCCTCCTCTGGGCCTCTACCGGAGAACAAGGGCCTCTGTCTTTCCTGGAAGGAGGCTGAGCCGCCCCTGAACACGGAGCGGGCACAGGCGGGCAGAGCAGGAGAGACAGAGCCCTGGGGGCAGCCACGCCTACCTGGCAGTGGGCTTGCAGCTAATCCCTTCACCTGATCTGGTTTGGGTTTGGTTTCTGTCCCTTCCAATCTTTCATTTGCCTTCGCAGGCTCTCTCCAGCAGTGCCTGCCAGACAGCGGCCCTTTCCCGGCTCAACTATTATTTGTGGAAAGCATCTGGGGTCTACACCCGCGGCCTCATCATGTGTTCTCTGCTCTGGGCTCCGGTCAGGTTGAGCTGGGCCGCCCTCCCCAACTAAGCAGACTTCACGCCTGCCTCAGCTTTTGTTCATCTCCCCTCTGTCGGGGGTGGGGGTGGGAGTGGGGGGGGGGAACTACGCTTCCTCTCTTTGATTCTCCGGAAGACCCTGATTACTAGGATCTGAAGGGACAATCTTCCTCCTCTGAATTCTTTGCTTTCACGATGAGGACATTTCCTATCTCCCCTACAGCCCAGGCAGCTCCTAGAGACAAGGGGGTAGACATGCCTGGTTTGTCTTGGCATCCCCTTGGGGCCTGGGGTGATCTTCAGGGGAGGGGTGGCAAAGGGGTGCCTCTGGGCTCTGGGGAGGTGACGTCAATCACGGATGCGGGCCAGGTAGGGTCCCTCTAGACAGGGCATCTCAGCTACTGGGTGCTCTGAAGAATTAAGGCCCCTGGGTTTCTCAAGAGACGCAGAAATATCTTTTTTTTTTTTTAATATTTCTTAATGTTCATTTATTTAAAAAATTTTTTTAACAATTTTATTTATTATTGAGAGACAGAGAGAGACAGAGCATGAGCATGGGAGGGGAAAAAACAGAGAGACACAGAATCTGAAGGAGGCTCCAGGCTCTGAGCTGTAAGCACAGGGCCCTACTTGAACTCGAACTCATGAACGGCAAGATCATGACTGGAGCCGAAGTCGGGCACTTAACCGACTGAGCCACCTAGGTGCCCCATATGTTCTTTTTTTTTTGAGAGAGAGAGAGAGAGAGAGCGATGAGCAGGGGAAAGGGCAGAGAGAGAGGGAGATACAGAATCCAAAGCAGCTCCAGGCTCTGAGCTGTCAGCAGAGAGCCCGACTCGAACTCGAACTCGTGAACTGCAAGATCGTGACCGGAGCCGAAGTCGGGAGCTTAACTGACTGAGCCACCCAGGTGCCCCAGAAATAACTTTTTTTTAAATACACAACTTTATGTAAAATCTCCTGGTTTTTAGGTGTTAGTGACTAATACACAATTTGAGAAACACTGTATGGGGCTAACAAATATATCGATGGGAGGGCTGGTTTCAGCCAAGGGCTCCCACTTGGAGATGACTGGGAATGAGGACTGGATGGAGGAAGGAACCCACAGCAGGGGCTGTGGCAGGGAGGTGTGCAGTGGGCGGGGCAAGGGTGGGGGGTGACGTGCATAAGGCACCTGGGGAAGGGCAGGAGTGGGGTTGATGTGCAGCTGGAGTGGCACTCACCAAGTCACATGATTGGTGTGGCCCCGTATCTGGCCAGAGGATGGGCTCGTGTCTTTCCAAAGCAGGTGCCCCCTTTCTAAGGTAGACAGTCACAGCCAAGAGTAAAAGCCACGTAAAGAAAGCTGGATCTGGGGTGACTAACTCGTCCTAGTTTGCCTGGGATTTTCCCGGATGAAAAAAATTTTTTTTAATGTTCTTATTTACTTTTGAGACAGAGAGAGACAGAGCACGAGTGGGGGAGGGGCAGAGAGAGAGGGAGACCCGGAATTCGAAGCAGGCCCCAGGCTCTGAGCTGTCAGCTCGGAGCCTGACATGGGGCTCCAACTCACAAATGCTGAGATCATGACCTGAGCCGAAGTCGGATGCTTAATTGACTGAGCCACCCAGGCGCCCTGGGGTTTTCCTGGTTTTAAATCTGAAAGTCCCACCTCCCGGGAACCCTCTTAGTCTCAGGCAAACAGGACGGTCGGTGACCCTACTAGATCCCTGTTCCCACCACGTCCCCAGCCCGCCGAAGGATAGCAATGACGGCGGCTGCAGTGTGTGAGCTGGTTAAGCGGCAGGCACCCTGCGTTAGGCCCTGCACCTTTCCCTCATGCCTCTTAACATCTTCATGATGTGGATTCGGTATCCATCCTGTGCGTGAAAATCGGAGGTTCAGAGGGCTAAGTGACTTGCCCAGGATCAGTAAGAGCACTGGGGTGTGAACCCCAGTTCACACTGGTCTGACCCCGTGTTCTCAGTCCCACTTGGAGAGCCCCACCCAGCAGGGGCTGGGGAAGGGTCCGGTCTCACTTCTTCAGGACCACACTTATGTGGGTGGGGGGCCCTCTAGGATCAATGTTTGTAAGTCTGAGACCACACACCTGGCCCCTCCGGGCCTGCCAAGCTCTTCTCTTTCTGGACTTCAACCCCCAGCCCCTGAATTGCACAGCCCGAGAAGCCCTCAGGGGACACCTTTCTGCGCTTAGAAAATAAACGCTCGCCAGTGATTTATTGCCCGATCTGGGGAGAGCCAGCCAGGGCAGGGGTGGGCAAGGGGGGCAGGGCACGCGGGTCCCAGGTTCCCGGGAGGCGGCTGAGCCAGTCCTTCAGGGCTCCCTTAGTAGCCCCTAGTCAGAGTTTGGGCTGGCGGGGGACTGGCGTGGACCGAGGTGGCTGGTCAGGTAGCGCACGGCCAAGTGGATGCCCTCTCTGGTCCTCTGCTCCGCTGTCTCCAGCATGTGGGTAACAGAGCGCAGGGCCGAGCTGGTCCCTGTCATCAGCCCGGGGGAGAAGGTGCTCCCCAGGATGCTGGAGACTGAGCGCAGGCTGGGCCCGGTGCTCTGCAGCATGTCGGTCACAGAGCTGTGGCCGGAAGCCAGGAGGGCCGTGGCCATGCCCATGGTGGTCTCGGACCACACTAGGATGTCTGCCAGGGAGCTGATGGACGCCTCCCCTCCGCCCAGCAAGCTGGTCATGGAGCGCATGTAGCTGCTCTCCTCATTGGCCATATAAAGGCTGGTGTCCAGGGACCTCCTCCCCGGGGCCACCTCGTGGGGGCCAGGTGAGGGCGGGGCACTGCCTCCTGGCGAGGGCGGGAGCTGCTCAGCCTGCAGATACTCTGAGCCGTCCACCAAATCCTCCTCAGTCACTTCCTGGGACTCAGATGCAGTCGAAGTTTCGGTGTCAGGGTTCAAGGTCTCCGGACCCTCAGATTCCTCCCCAAGAGCTCCTCCTTTGGTGGTGGTGGTGCTGCTGATGGTCTCAGTGTCCGCCTGACCGCCCGAGTGTGCGGGGCTCACGGTGGGCTGACCATCCACCTTTCTGGGGAACTCTGCTTTAGCACCTGCCGTAGCTGGAGCTAATTCTCGGTCACTGTCCAGGACCCCTGACATTTGTGGGGTCTCTTCTTTCACCGGGGAGTCATGTTGGAAGGTCTGAAGGCTTGAAGCCATGCTCACATTTTGCACCTGTCCATCCCATGCTGGGTCCTGGGGGCTCGTGGGCATTTGTGGATCGTTTGAGGCCTGGTGGCCAAGCAGGGCCATGGCCTCCTTGGGCTCCTGGCTGTCCCCTACAACATCTTCATGCCTGTCCTTGTCCCCAGATGCTGATGAGGGCTTGGAGGCGACCTGCTCGATGGAGGCTTGATCTACATCCTGTTGTTCAGGTGATATGGTGGCACCGTTAGCTGCTGGGACATCTGCGAGGAGGGGGACCTGACTCTGGGACCCGACTGTTGAAGTGTCTGTGGGGCTGCTGTCACCATGTGTGGGGACGGTGGCAGCTCTGGCCTCTTCCGAGGGTGGGGTGGTCATCTAGGGCCTCTGTCCCTTGTCCTGGTTGAGGGAGTGGCCATGGCTCTGCTGGGCCAAGTTGTCCAGGTGATGAGGTCACAGGGAGCTGCAGGCAGCTAGTGACGTCACAGCTGCTGGCACATCAAGGACCCTGAGCATCTGGAGTGGCTGCGCTAGTGGGCTGAGCGTGCAGGGGTGAAAGGCAAATGTTTTGGAAAAAAGTGGAGGTGTGTATGCAGGTGTGGCTCCTGGTGCCCACAGGAAGCGTGGGGTGCAGATGTTGATGAGAATGTGGTAAGGGGCTCCTGGGGGGCTCTGTCAGTTAAGCGTCCCACTCGTGATTTGGGCTCAGGTCACGATCTCAGGGTTTCTGAGATCTGGCGCTATTAGCGCAGAGCCTGTTTGGGATTCCCTCTCTCCCTCTCTCTCTGCCCCTCCTCCGCTCATTCTCTCTCTCTCTCTCTCTCTCACACACACACACACACACACACACAGAGAATAAATAAACTTAAAAAAAATAAATATTGCAAGGAGCCACCCCCAGCACCTCTCTGTCCACACTGGTGACTCAGGACCCTGATTTGGCCTGCCGCTCTGCCGAGAGTCAGTTTCCCAGCAGCGGTGAGTAGAAATAAGTGAAGGCTAAGGGCCTGGGCAGCTCCTAGCAATGACCATGTTGGTTGTGGGGCACCATAGACTGACTATTCGTGCCCCACCCCAAAATTCATAGGTTGGAGGTTAATCCCCATGTAATAGTATTTGGAGGGGGAATTTGGGAGGTGCTTAGGTCATGAGGGTGCAGCCTTCATGAACAGCATTGGTGCCTTTACCCCACGCGGCTGCCTGGCCCCCTGCTCCCTGTGAAACGCAGCAAGCAGGTCCTCGCCAGACACTGAACCCACGCATGGCTTGATCTGGGACTTCCCAGCCTCCAGAACTGGGAGAAATAAATTTCTATTGGGGCACCTGGCTAGCTCAGTCAGTGGAGCGTGTGACCCTTGATCTCTGGGTTGTGAGTTTGAGCCCCACATTGGGCATAGAGTTTACTTAAAAAAAAATCTGTTGTTTATAAGCACCCCCCACCCCGCCGCCCCAGTCTGTGGTATTCTGTAATAGCAGCCCGAACGGATTAAGACAGAAATTGTACCGAGAAGTCAGGGGGCTGCTGTAGAAATACCTAAACCCGGGGATGCCGCTCTGGAACTGGGCAACGGGCAGGGGCTGGAAGAGTCTGAGCCCACGCTCACAAAAGCCTCCGAGGCTCTGAGGATCTTTAATAAGGGTGATTCTGGAGAGAGCTCAGCAAGAAAAGGAGAGTTCTGGAGAGAAAGCCTCAGTCCTCCTAGAGAACCCCTAACAATCCTGAACTGCGTGTTGGGAGAAATATGGATGGTAAAGGCATTTTGATGAGATCTCAAGTGGAAACAAGGATCACGTTATTGGAAACTGGAGGAATGGTGATCCTTGTTATAAAGCAGCAAAGAACTTGGCTGAATTGTGTTAGTGTTCTAGTGTTTTCTGGAAGGTAGAACTTAACCTGTGAGTGACGAAATCGGAAGAAATTGAAGCAATTTCTAAGCAAAGTATTGAAGGTGTGGCTTGGCTCCTCTGACTGTTTAAAGTAGAACTCGAAAGGAGAATTGTTAAACTAAAAGGAACTAGAACTTAGAGGTCTGGAATATTCTGTCTATCCATATTGCAAAGAGTGAGGTGTATTTGGACTTTTATGGTTTCAGGTCTCACGTTTAATTTTTCTTCTTTTTTAAGTCTGTTTATTTGTTTGTTTAGAGAGCACAAGTGAGTAAGGGGCAGAGAGAGAGAGAGAGAGAGAGAGAGAGGAAGAGACAGAATCCCAAGCCAGCTCTGTGCCATCAGCACAGAGCCCGACGCGGGGCTGGAACCCACGAACCATGAGATCATGACCTGAGCCAAAGTTGGACACTTAACTGACTGAGCCACCCAGGCGCCCTGGAATTTGATTTTTGATTCTACGTGTACTTTACACTTACCCTTGTTAAATCTCACATGTCTTAAAAATATGAACCAAGGAAGGGTGCCTGGGTGGCTCAGTTGATTGAGTGTCTGACTCTTAATTTCAGATAGAGTCTTGATCTCAGGGTTGTGAGCTGAAGCCCCATGTTAGGCTCCAAGCTGGGCGCGAAGCCTACTTAAAAAAATAAACAAAACAAGAATCTGTGCCAAGGAAAGATAAACTAGACTAAAGAGGGATTAATGTCAAAGAGCAGAGAGGATTATTAAAATTTGGGGGCAAAAATATTGTTTATTTATACATAAATATTAAATAATATTGGTGTAGAACATCATGTATATTTATTCTGTTATATGTAATATATATATAGACATATATATAAATATATTTAAAAGAGTTTTTCTCCTTAATTTAGTTCAAAAGTTTCTTGCCTTTATTTTATTTTTTTAAATACTTATTTTGAAAGAGAGAGAGAGTCAGCATGAGTGGGAGAGGCGCAGAGAAAGAGGGAGGGAGAGAATCCCAAACAGGCTCCATGCTGTCAGTGCAGAGCCCGACTGGGGCTTTGAGATCATGACCTGAGCCAAAATCAAGAGTTGTATGCTTAGCTGACTGAGAGATGCAGGCACCCCTTGCCCTTATTAAGTAGTGCTCAGAGGAGGAAATTAGTCTAAAAACTGTTGCCTTTGATTTCTTTTCCATTCCTGTCTGAGAATATTCAATATGAGACATAATGACTCTCCTATTAAATAAACAAATATTCTCATTTTAGTGTAAACCCAGTTTGTGGACTCTTATGCAGCTATATAAAGCCTACATAGATACATAGAAAAATGCTTAAATAATATTCTAAAAAGCAGGATACAGTATTTTATGCACACTATGTGTATTCGCCGACACTCTCTGCTGGAAGTAATGGAAACCTAATTCAGACTTGCTTAAGCTGAATAATAATAATAATAATAATAAAGGAATTTGTTGGTTCACAGAAACTGTAAAGTCTAAGGGAAAACTTCCCTACAGCAGGGGCCCCATAATAATGTCAAGATTTAGTCTTCTCTGTCTCCCTTTCTTTCTTTTTTTTTTAAATGTTCATTTATTTTTGAGAGATAGAGAACAAGTAGAGGAGGGGCAGAGAGAGAGGGAGACACAGAATCCGAAGCAGGCTCCAGGCTCTGAGCTGTCAGCATAGAGCCCGATGCAGGGCTTGAACTCACAAACTGTGAGATCATGACCTGAGCCGAAGTCGGACACTTAACCGACTGAGCCACCCAGGTGCCCCTCCTCTCTCTCTCCCTCCCTTGCCTTTCCTTTCTCCCTCAGGCTGGGTTTGTAGGCAGATGTCCTCCCCGTGTAGGCGTGCAGGCTGCTGGCGGCTGTGGGGCAGTGCTGAGACGCTGTAGTTACGTAGTTATGGCAAACATCAGGCCTGAGCCTCGTGGGCTCCTGTTCCCTTCTCTGAAGTCCCGGGGACCACATCCCTGTTGGTCAGGCCTGGAGTAGGAGCATGGGGTCGGCCCCACTGAAGCTGAAGGCCTGCAGGTGGTAGTGGAGTGGGTCCCCAAAGAATTTTGGGGTGCTATAACCAAAAGAAGGCCAATGGATGCTGGGTGGGAAATACAGAAAAGTCCCACTATGAGGTGAGCACACACATGTAAAAAAAAGTCTACTGGGGAAAAGCCTGGCAGGAAATACAGCAAATTGCCCAGAAGATAGTTTTTTTTTTAAGTTTATTTATTTATCTTGATATTTTGAGAGAGAGAGAGAGACAGCTCGCGTGCTTGTGTGCGTGCGAGTAGGGGAGGCAAGGGGCAGAGAGAGAGGGAGTGAGAGAAAATCCCAAGCAGGCTCTGCACTGTCAGCACGAAGCCTGACACAGAGCTCATACCTACAAACTGTGAGATCATGACCTGAGCCGAAATGAAGAGTCAGACGCTTAATCAAGTGAACCACCCAGGTGCGCCCCCCCCAGAAGATACTCTGATTATTGTACCAAAATCAGAAAACACATATCAGAGATAATTAAATCAGTAAATAACAATAAAAAGAAGACTCACCATAAGCCATATGGTGGGCTCAGCGAGTGGGGAAGTCTGTTATCCCAGCACATAGAAACTCACGCACACACCCCTTCAAACGCACAGAAACGCTGGATTGAACACTGTCCACAAGAGGGTAACTGCCTAGCTGAACCAGGAGGAATGGAAGATCTCCGGGTTCCAGAAGGGTGAACTTAACCAGGGGTGGAGGTGGGGATTTGGCTGGGTAACGGCTGAGGTCAGAGGCTGGGGGCTTTCGAATGCTGTCAGAGCAGGAGCTGTGGCCCTCAGGACACGAGAGCTGTATGTAGAGAACTTAGCAAACAAGCTGGGGCCCTGGGTGGGCTGCCCGTCAGGGGCGAGGGCTCCAGCAAATTCTGCCCACCAAACCAGAGAGGCGGCTGTCTGCTCATCCGGGGGTGGGGGTCAAAGTCGCATGACAGCAGGAAGCTTCAGCGAGGCTGTCGTGTCGCTGTTGGAATTGGACCCGGCTACCCCATGACCCGAGACGGTCGGGGAGTGCCCGGTAAGCCCCTAAACCACACAGCTGCGTGGTGTGCGGTAGGCGGCTTGCACCAGCCGGCGGAGCGCATCTCTTCCCAAGGCCACGTTCGGTGGTTTCAGCCTGGCAGCCGGAAATCAGCCTTGGTGGGATTATTTACACGGTGGAAAGTGGCTAACGATCAGGGTTTCGGTTTTGCCCCGTGAACCTGGTGGTTTGGCGGCACACCGCTGGATCTGCTTGCAATCCTTTCCCAACGGGGAGGCCGTTCGCCTTGCCCTCTGCAGCGGACGACCCTCAGGGCTCCCCTTTGACGAAGGCCACCCTCCATGACTGCCCAGAGTGCCACACGGCAGGGCACGTGGTGTCGAAGGTAACCTGTGGCCTCTGGAGCGGGGCTGCCCGGGTTCAAATCCTGCTACTCGTAACGATGAGCTGTGAAACCTAAGGCGAGTCACTTAAAACCATTGGGCTTCGGTTCCTCCGTCTGTAAAGTGGGGCTCTTAGCCGTCTTTACCTGTGATATAATGAAAAATACATATTTGCTCTTTGTTCCGTTTCCTGGCACAGAGCTCCTAAAACCTGTGGAATTTCGTGGTAGGAGTGTCTCGTGTCATTCGTCAGGGGCCCCTTTTGACCATACTGAGTTTGTGCCAATAAGGTGGCCAGAGAGCTTCAGGATGGGGACTTGTCTCCAGAGGGACCAATTCTGTGTTTAAGGGGGTTGGAACATCCGGCCCCGCGGCCTCGCTGGGGGTGGGGGTGGGGTGGGAAGGGGCCAAGGGTGAAGTTAATCAACAAAGGCCAGTGGTTTAATCAGTTGTTCCTACACAATGGAACTTTGATAAAAACTCTGCAACAAGGAGACTAAGGGAGCTTGTGGGCTGGTGAGCACATCCACGAGCAGGGAGGGTGGCCACCCCCACTCTACGGGGACAGTGTCTCCTGCTCTTCTCAGGACCCTTCCTGACGTCACCCTGGGTACCTCTTCACCTGGCTGTTCATTTGTATCCTTTGTCCTGAACTATAGTCCTGAGTGCATGGTTTTCCTAAGTTCTGTGACTCATTCTAGTGAGCCTGAGGGGGGCGGGGCAGAGGCGCAGGTCGCCTGGGGACCCGTTTGCTGCTGGTGTCCTAAGCGAGGGCAGGCAGTGCTGTGGGGACCGAGCCCCTATCCTGTGGGGTCTGTGCTGACTCCAGTTCCAGCTTGGGTCGTCGGCCCTCCGGTGCTGACGCACGAATGCAAGGAGGGGATGGAGATAAAGCTCTCAGGAAGCACAGAGCCTTGCGTAGGGTCCGCTCGCATGACCGTGACGATGACGAGCCGTCTTTTTTGGACAGGCTGCCTGACATCAGCGCTCATGGATGATTTGCTCTTTCAAGGAGTCTCTTCACCAAGTGAGCCCAAGAGTCCCCTGGAGGGGATGTCTGCCTGTGGTGACTCTCAGGTCATTTGCCAGACTCACTAGAAATCCATCCCCTGCCCCACGTATAATATTCCTGTAGTCGCTGCAGTGAATGAATAATTAGCTTGGCCCACACGGGGAGGGGGGAGGCTCCAGGGCACTGCGCTTTCCTCCAGACCCCCTGGGCATTCTGGCAACAAGCCCCCTCCTTGAGGTGGAAAGAACTTTCCTCTTTGAGGTAGGCTCATTCTGGACCCTCTGTTGCACTAGCATGTGGGGGATGCGAATCGTATTTGGAGCACGGGTAGCGAGGAGGAGGGTGCACGGCGGGGGAGGCAGTCTGGCCGCAGTCCAGCTGTAAGGGTGGGGGTGGGCCTGTCTAGGCTGTTTCCCCGAGGGGTCCCAGGATCAGGCGCAGGCCTTCATGCAATGCTGGCTATGGAGTCATGAGGGCAAGGTGAGTACTGCTAGAGACTTTGGGAGGTTTCCTCGCTCATCAGGAGACCCGGGAAGAGATAGTCTTCCTCTGCTCTTGTACGTGATCACATTTCGTTTGGCTTCTTGTGATCATGAGGACACCCGGCCTGAAAAAAGCCCCACAGAGAGGGTAGTGGAACCATGGAGATTATAGAAAAGTAGAGCAAAGCCTTGATCAAACTGTACCTGCAGCCACCCAGCCACCAGGTTTCCCGTGATGGGCGGTGATTTGTTTCCAAGTCGTTTCAGCAAATTGAGCCCGGGCTTTCTGTTACTAGCAACAAAGACATCTTGAGCAGTAGCATCCCTAGCCTGAAAGTCATCCAAGGAAACCGAGCTATGGAGGCCCCACCATCTTGTCTCTCCAGAGCACCCTGGGTCCTCTGGCTACCATGGCCACTGCTCTCAAGTCATCTCCCTTCTGCCTAAGCTTCGGACTTCTCCATCCCAAGACGTCTGTCCACACTGATCCAGAAATCACCCCGTAGGGCCCCTCCCACACCCTTCCTTGGATTCTTTCCGGGCCCAGGCACTCAGCTAACACTACCACCATGGAAGAAACACTGCAGGGCTCATCAAAAGAGGCAAAAGCTGTCATTTCTTCCCAGAGTCTACACTAAGGAACAGAACTATAAACCAATCTAGTCAGTTGGCATCCATAAGTGGGTTGAATTGTGGGTCCCCAAAGATATGCCCTTATGCTAAGCCCTGGAACCTGTGAATGTGCCTTATTTTGTGACCTTATTTGGAAAGAGGGTCTTTGCAGACATAATTAAATGAAAGGTCTTGAGATCATCCAGAATTAGGGTAGGTCCTAAATGCAATGGGTTGTGTCTTTATAGGAGAGAAGTGTTGTGTGTTTTCTTAGATTCTATAAGTCTGTTTGGCATCTATTGATCACAGGGCCACACTATTGGCCGGAGTATTCGCCTCTCTCCTGCAAGTCAGCTTGCCAGGAACAATCCCTTCTGGTGCAGATGGGCTGGCTAAGGCTGAGCCCTCACCCACCTCCTTGCCTCTTACACACCAAGCCAACGCTGCCCCTGCCCCAAGTCTTCCCAGGGCCACGTACTAGCAGCTGGAGATCACTCCTACAGCCCAGAGCCTGTTGGAATGATTTAAGCTAGCCAATCCTGAAGTGTTTACGCAGCCTTGCCTCGCCTCTCCCGCAGAAACTCCAGTAACGGCTCTGGCCTTTGCCTTCCCCTTGCTCCTGTCTTCTGCCTCCTGTCCCCACCATGTGTTTCCCATGTGGCCCTGTGTGGCGGGGCACGCCCCTTCTCTCAGGAAGTGTGAGTGATAAATTCTTTGAATGGCATTGACCTCTCTGTGTCATCTTTCAATCACCTCCATAAATCACAATCCCTCGGGTACGAATGACACAGTACGGGAGAAGGAGAGGGAGGGCACACGGACACAGGGAAGACGGCCATGTGAAGAGAGAGGCATGACTTGGAGTGATCTAAGGAACAGCAGGAACACCAGGAGCTGCAAGAGGCAAGGAAGGATTCTACGGGGGGCGCAGAACACGCCTCAGGGGGAGCAGGTTCCTGCAGACACTGTGATTTTGGCCCTCTGGCCTCCGGAACTATGAGAGAATAGCTTTCTGTACCCCCCCCCCCCCCCCGTTGTGGTGATTTGTGACAGCAGCCCCGGGAAGCTGACAGAGCAGCTAACAAGGATGACCAGTGATTGACTCTTCACTCTCAACACATGTGCACGGCCACTGCGCTACTTAATCCTCCCAACAAGGCCTGTGGTAAGTACTGTGATCCCATTTCGCAGATGAGGAAAGTGTGGCTCAGCCAGGGCAAGAGCTGGGATGTGAGCCAGGCCGTCTGGCCAAGCCCATAAGGCCGTGCTCTTAACCACTGTACGATCCTGTGAGCTAACCCATTAGAGCAGGTCAGAATTGGCCCCCAAACCCGTGTATTCACCTGGGGGGCACCAGTCCTCTCCCCTATCTCAGAGTCCCTAAGGGTGCCACCCACTCTCTACACCTGCTGTGATGGGCGCCGTACACTGTGGTCACTGCTCTGGCTGTTACCACCGAGGGGTGGCCACTGGGATCCGGCTCCTGCAGGGGTCCCATGGCTGCTCCTGGGAGGGTGAGCCTGGAGACCTGTGGAGCTCGGCCGCCCTGCCCGCACGTGCACCATGAGCCCGTCCACCTTGAGGAGGGTGGTGCACGTGGACCCTCCCTGCCAGTGAGACCACCTTGAGGACCTGGGAAGGGCCCTGCGTGTCTGACTCTTTGACTGGCTGCTCCCAGTTGTTGAGTCCTAGCTCTCCGCTCCCAGGGTGGCCTCTCTGAATATTGGCGCTCCAAGGTGGGGGGTGGTCCAGATTCTACATCTTCCAGACTCCCACTTCCTGCATGTGCAACACACTGAGGAGATAGAGCACCCAGAAGCTCCATTAGCAGATGATATGGGAATTCCACTTAGATGTACACTGGATTTGTTTGGAAGAAATAGGTTAATAAGCCCCATGGGACAGAGACTTAGACCCCCAAGGAATTCTCAAGTGACAAAAAACAATTGCTACTCTGCTTTCTAAGGAGGTGGATGCTGTTAGCGGAAGGTCTTTGGGAAGAATTGGATTTGGGCCAGGAGCGTACAGCCCGATTGTTCTGCGGGAGAGAGGGAGTGAGGAAGGATTTTGAAATTTCTCAGAAATGAATGCTGAGTTACAGGTGGGCAGGAAGGCAGCTGCCCTGAGAAAGGGGGCAAGGTCAGGCCCTCTAGGGGTAGAGCCAGGGGAGGCTCAGGAGAACAGAAATCCCTACAGGGAATTTTTAAGTTATTTGCTTGGAGATCTCCAAGGTAAACTCCTCATCTCCACAACATGAAAAATCACACTTGTTTTCTAGTGCTTTTGTGTGAGTGATGGCAGCCAGGTCGCAGCAGGCCCTGGGGGAGGGTGTGCTCTTCTAGGCTGGCTTGTAGCTGAGACTGCCCTTGGTGACACAGACAGCAGGGGCAGTGAAGGGCCTGGGTACACAGTGGTGGTGGGACAATCTGTTAAGTGTTTGGAGGATATTGGGTAAAATTCTCAACTTTCGCTTCTAGATTTTAAAGAGATAAATGCAAAGAAAGAAAAAAAAAAAAGAAAGCAGTCATAAGTAAAGTAAAAGAAAATATTTCATTTTGGGAATGAGAGTATTTTCTAAACATAAAAGCCAGTAAAGAAATCTCAAAGGGAAAAGATAGACACAGATAGACACAGGTAAAAACAAAACAAAACAAAACAAAACAAAACAAAAAACACACACACTAAAAAACTGAAGAGCAAACCACAGTCTGGGTAAAAATATTTGCTACAAATACCACAAAGGGTTAATATCTGTACTGTTGTTGGGGACAAAAGTTTTCCTCTACTCTTCTAAGTTCGTCTGACTGGTCTAAGAATTAAATTGACGTGAGACCGATTAACAGGAGAAAATCAAATTTAATTGCAGAAATCCCACATATGTGACAGGTTAGAAAACAGACACGTGCAATGAGGTGTATACGTCATCCTGAGATAAGGAATAGGGTAGGGACCTGGGGCTTCAGAGAGGAGGTGGGCAATTTACAGGGCAATAATAAGAGCAGATGGTTGGTATTAGCTGTTGGCCCTGTCGTACAGATGGGTCACTCAGATGCGATTTATCTCTGGAGAGAACTCTTATTGTGGGAAAGACCTCCAGTTTAGATCCCTCTAGGTCATTAAGGAAGAGGCAAAAGTTTCTCTTGAGCCCACAGGACCTCAAGTGCCTTCTACTCAAAATAGTCCACACGCAAAAGTGGCACATTTGTGGGAGACTTGTTCAGAACCTTTTTACTGTATAGAAATTCCAAACAGATTGATGAGACACCAAAATACCCAATAACACATATGCAAAAGACCAGAAAAGACCATTCGCCAAAGAAATCTAAATAACGAATAAACATGGGAACGTAATTGACTGAATCAGGAGTCAAAGAATTCTAAGATAAAAAAGCAAGGTATATTTAGGTAGAGGGATTCTTTTTTTTTTTTTAATTTATAGTTTATTGTCAAGTTGGTTTCCATCTAACACCCAGTGCTCTTCCCCACAAGTGTCCTCCTCCATGCCATCACCTCCCCTCCCCTTCCCCTCTCCCCCCTCCCCCTTCCGCCCTCAGTTTGTTTTCAGTGTTCAAGAGTCTCTCGTGCTTTGTCTCCCTCTCTCTCCCTAACTGTTTTCCCTCCTTCCCCTCCCCATGGTCCTCTGTTGGGTTTCTCCTGTTAGACCTATGAGTGAAAACATATGGTATCTGTCCTTCTCCGCCTGACTTATTTCACTTAGCATGACACCCTCGAGGTCCATCCACTTTGCTACGAATGGCCAGATTTCACTTGTTTTCATGGCCATGTAGTGTTCCATTGTATAGATGAACCACATCTTCCGAATCCATTCATCAGTTGATGGACATTTAGGCTCTTTCCATGATTTGGCTATTGTTGAAAGTGCCGCTACGAACATTGACGTACGTGAGCCCCTACGCATCAGCACTCCTGTGTCCCTTGGGTAAATCCCCAGCAGTGCTATTGCTGGGTCATAGGGGAGTTTTATTGAAAGTTTTTTGAGGAAACTCCACACTGTTTTCCAGAGCGGCTGCACCAGTTTACATTCCCACCACATCCTCGCCAGCATCTAGAGTCTCCTGATTTGTTCATTTTAGCCACTCTGACCGGCGTGAGGCAGTATCTCAGTGTGGTTTTGATGTGTATTTCCCTGATGATGAGTGACGCTGAGCATCATTTCATGTTTCTGTCAGCCATCTGGATGTCCTCTTTGGAGAAGTGTCTATTCATGTCTTCTGCCCATTTCTTCACTGGATTATTCGTTTTTCGGGTGTGGAGTTTGGTGAGTTCTTCGTAGGTAGAGGGATTCTAAATGACTTAATAAAATTGCTTTCTTTTGGTGAACTGCATTTGCTAATTTTTCTGTAGTAACATCATGTATTACTCGTATTTAGAGAAGATTCGGAAAGCACATGATACTGCCAAATAACAAATGACTAGCCAGTGTCAGAGACTTTTGGTTCTGGTGGATGGTCCGCAATTTTTTTCTTTCAAGCTTTTGTGCATTTTTAACTTCTACGATTCTTTGTCTTTTTAGCAACAACTAAATAGCACTTGATGTAATAGAACAAATTTGCAAGTTAAAATAAATTCCTTCTTCCTAACCTCCCAGAAGTCTGGGCACTGTATGCAAATAGGATTCCTGGGAACACCCAAACACCCACTCCCCCGAGTGGGAAGGCCAACTGAACTGAGAGACTATCCCTCCCACCTCCATCTTCCAAACAAAGGGGTGCTTTAGCCCTTCCCACCCCCCATGTACACCCCTCAAGTTGCCCTGCCCCCATTGCCAGGGTCCACCCTGATGCCTCCCCACCCTCAGGTTTGGCCTGCCCGGGGGGAGGGGTAGGCCATCCAGGCCCCTCAGAGGCTGGGCTGGGTGGCCAAGCAGTGTCCTGAGGGGCCCCCTGGTGCAGACTGGCTTTGCGAGGTCAGAATGAAACTGTGATCTCTGCCCACAGGTCCCACCATCCGCCCTCATATTACTCCTGGGTGTCTGTTCCGGGCTGAATTGTAGCACCTCAACATTCACATGTTGAAGTCCTAACCCCCAGTACCTCCGAATATGACTGAATGTGGAGATGAGGCCTTTAAAGGGGTAATTAAGTTAGAATGCAGTAGGGGCGCCTGGGTGGCTCAGTCTGTTAAGTGTCCGGCTTCGGCTCAGGTCATGTTCTCACGGTTTGTGGGTTCAAGCCCCGCGTCGGGCTCTGTGCTAACAGTTCAGAGCCTGGAGCCTGCTTTGGATTCTGTATTTCCCTCTCTCTCTGATCCTCCCTTGCTCGCGCGCTCTCTCTCTGTCTCTCAAAAAAAAAAAAAAAAAAAGGAAAGAAAGAAAGAAAAACAACATAAAAAAAGAGTTAGGATGCAGTCATTAGGGTGGGCTTTAATCCAATATGACTGGTGTCCTTGTAAGAGGAAATTTGGATGCACACACAGAGGGGAGAACAGCATGCAAGCCTATAAACCAAGGAAAGGCTGGGAACGGCCCTCAGCACCCAGAGGGAGCGGGTCCTGCCGACACCTTCATATCTGAACTTGCACCTCTGGAGCTGTGAGCAGATACGTTTCTGTTGGAGACTCCCAGCCTGTGGAAGTTTGTTCTGGCGGCCCCCTGGGCTGACTAATACAGAGTCCTTGAGCCCAGGATTGGGCTTTCAAATAGAATCCCAAAGAGGTTAAAGATAGATGTCTGCTTGCAAAAACTGTATTACCCAATTTGAGAGACAAGTCACCTAGCTGATGTCACAACACAGCCCAGGGGGCCAAACGCACATTCCCAGGAGTGTGCGGGTTCCCAGAATCTAGACTGTTGGCAAGACAGACAGAAGCCAAACCCTGGGGTGTGGTGGGGGCGGGGGCCATAGGGCTTTGCCCCCAGTCTTCTCTGCCCTCTCCCAGCCCCAGCCCCCCGCTAGGCATCTACGGGGTACAGGGCTGGGGGCTGGGGGTGGGGTGTGGAGGCAGCAGAGCCTTGAGCCCCCCTTTCTGCTCACAGCTGCCACTCTGCGCGAGGCCAGCTTTGCTCCATCCCTGGGGCATCCTCCGGGCTTTGTTGCCACATCGGCCCCCTGCAGATGGTTCACCCATTGGACGGGCTGTGCCTGCTGTCTGTTCTTACCAGGGGCCCCTTCACACGATGCGAGTTGGGAGAGGGGTTCTCCCTCCTCCGAGCGGTTTCCCAGTGGCACTGCTCTAAGGAAGAATTATTGGCACTGCTCTAAGGAAGAATTATTCACTGCTCTCTCGCTCTGAACTTGCAGTTTTAGCCTCCTTAGCTCAGGAAGGAATGATTTGGAGAAGCGATGAAAAGCTTTAGGTCCCTCCCCAGAAAAATGCACAGACCCCCTGTGCCCCACCTCTGAGATTTGAACTGTTTCTGGTTATTTGCATTCCAGGGACCTGCGGATCTCTGAAACTCACCTGCCGTGTGGCTTATAGGCAGAGGTGCGGACAGGCGGAGGGAGGTTGGGCAGGGATGCGGTCCAAGAGAAAGACACCAGGGCAGAAGGAAGTGGCCCCTGCAGGGAAGCTGTAAGAACATTCTGGCTGATCTGGGAAGGCTGTCCCATCCCTAGAGGGTGGAAGAGGTCTCATTTCCTCCTGGAAACAGAGGGAGTGTTGGAGGGTTCTGGGCAGAAGGGAGGCATGGAGGAAGCAGGGCGCTGGGAGGAAGTTTCTAAAAGCCCTGCCCTGGGACGCCTGGGTGGCTCAGTTGGTTAAGCATCTGACTTTGGCTCAGGCCATCATCTCATGGTTTGTGAGTTCGAGCCCTGCATCGGGCTCTGTGTTGACGCTCAGCCTGGAGCCTGCTTCCGATTCTGTGTCTCTCTCTTTCTCTGCCCCTCCTCTGCTTGCACTCCGTCTCTCTCTCAAAAATAAATAAACATTAAAAGAAATAAATAAAAGCATAGCCCTGTGAGAGCCTGCCTGCCATATTGTCACCATACACGAGCATCATTTTTGCATGTTAACCCCAGAAGACTGGCCCTGTCTTCCAGGACAAAGCAAGAAGAGCAGGATCTGGAAGTTCTATCAGGTTTGGGGTGAATAGCATAGGAAGTCCCGAGCTGCCCAAGACAGGAGTGTGTTCATGGAGGATAGTCAGTAAGGGGGTTAGGAAATGCAGATCTGGGAAGCCAGCACTGTCAAGGGGGGAGAGTGCTCTCCCCAGTGTATCTCCTGGAGGGGTCCCACTCACTCCTGCTCTGGGTCCACACTCATCCGGCCACCTTGGTTGTCCTTTGTCTTTTGTAGTCCATTGAATTGTGCCCCCCTGAGTCATGTCCACCTGTCACCTCACTATATGACTTTATTGGGAATAAGATGTAGTTAAATTAAGGATTTCCAGGGGCACCTGGGTCAGTCGGTTGAGCGTCTGACTTCGGCTCAGGTCATGAACTTGCGGTTTGTGAGTTCTTGCCCTGCGTCGGGCTCTGTGCTGACAGCTCAGAGCCTGGAGCCTGCTTCGGATTCTGTGTCTTCCTCTCCCTTTGCACTCTGTGTCTCTGTCTCTCAAAAATAAAGATAAAAATATTAAAAGAAATTTAAAAAATTTTTAAAAATTTTTTAAAAATTAAGGATTTCCAGATGAGATCATCCTGGATCTAGGGTGGACCCTAAATCCAATGACCGGGGTCCTTAGAAGAGAGAGGGGAAGGAGTGGGGAATGAGACACAGAGGGAGCCTCGTGAAGACGGAGGCAGAGGTGCAGTGAGCGCCGCGTCTTACAGGCCAAGGAACAGCCAAGGTGGCCAGCAACCACTGCAAGTCAGGAGACAGGCTTGCAGTGAATTTCCACTCAAAGCTCCAGAAGGAACCAACCGTGCTGACATCTTGATTTCTGGTCTCCAGAACTGTGAGAGGATAAAGCCACCCAGTGTGTGCCGGTTTCTGACTACAGCCCTAGAAACTAACACGGCTTCTTCCGATGATCGTAGGTGATGGAAAAGGACCTCCTGTTTGAGTGAGTTCGGGGGACTGTGATAACCTATAGGCTCTGAGGAGCTGCTCAGAGCCCTTTGAGAGGCTGTGCAGCTTTACGAATTTCCAAGGGGGGTGAGAATCTGTATTGAACACTCACTTCCCAAACACAATCCAGGAACTCTTATGTCTCAGCTCGGGCTGCCATAACAGAACATCACAGACTGAGCGAACAGTTCTGGAGGTTGCAAGTCCAAGATCAGGGTGTTGGCTGGGTTGGTTTCCGGTAAGTTTGCAGACAGCCTTCCTTCTGTGTCCTCAGACGGACTCTTCTCTGTGTGTACGGACAGAGACAGCAAGAACTCTGGTGTCTCTTCTTCTTCTTAAAAATTTTTTTTAATGTTCACTTATTTTTGAGAGAGAGAAGGTATGAGCAGGGGAGGGGCAGAGAGAAAGAGAGGGAGACACAGAATCGGAAGCAGGCTCCAGGCTCTGAGCTGTCAGCACAGAGCCCGATAGGGGGCTTGAACTCATGACCACGAGATCATGACCTGAACTGAAGTTGGACGCTTAACCAGTCGAGCCACCCAGGCCTGAGCCACCCAGGCCTCCCCCACCCCCTGGCCCATCTCTTTCTCTTCTTATGAGGACACCAATCCTATTGGATTAGGGTCTTATGCTTATGACCTCATTTAACTTTAATTACTTCCTTTTTTAAAAAAAAAAAAAAGACTTTTATATATTTTTAAATCCTCAAAACCACCCTCTGAGGTGGGTCGTATTATCATCCCATTTGCAGATGAAGAAACCAGAGACACAGCGAGGCTGAACAATGTTCTCAAGGTCGTACAGCTAGAAAATGGTGGCTCTGGGTCTGCATGTGGACTGTCTGACTTCAGAGTCTGTATTCTTTTCTTTTTAAGAGTCCTTTTTGTTTTGGGAGGGCACCTGGGTGGCTCAGTTGGTTGAGCAACTGACTTTGACTCAGGTCATGATCTCATGGTTTGTGAGTTTGAGGCCCACATAGGGCTCGCTGCTGTCAGTGCAGAGCCCACTTCAGCACTTTAGATCCTCTGTCCTCCCCCCACACCCGCCCCTGCCCCACTCACACTCTCTTTTTCAAAAAAAAAAAAAAAGTTTTTTTTTTTTAAAGTAGGCTCCATGCCCAACATGGGGCTCGAACTCACAAGCCCAAGATCAAGAGTGGCATGCTCCACTGACTGAGCCAGCCAGGTGCCCCCAGAGTCTGTAGTCTGGTTCTGTTAGGCTGCCTGTATTCATGGGAGAGCGACAAGTTTTTGGACCAGCATGCAGGACTGGAAATGTTGCTGTGGCCACTTTTCAGAAACTATAATCTGCTGAAATCTGTGCTCTGATTTAACAAAAAAGGAAAGGATTAAAAAAAGTCTTCAGTCCAATAACAAAACAAAACCCCCATCTACATATTCATCCAGCTGCACATTTATTTAGGATTGTGTGTGCGTGTGTGTGCGCGTGTGTGTGTGTGTGTGCCTGTGTGCCTTAATTACTTCCTTGAAGGCCCTATCTCTAAATGCAGTCACACTTGGGGGTTAGAGCTTCAATATACCAATTTTGGGGGGATACATTTCAGTCCATAACATCTAACTTCATGAGACTGGTGTGCCACTCACACAGCTGGGGAAACGCACATGGAGTGACTTGAACTTGATCACAGGGGTAACGGGGGGGGGGTGCGCGGGAGGGGGCTGCCACCCATCCCTGCTTGTATAAAGATGTCCTTGGTAGTGCAGGAGAGGACAAAGAGCACGAAGTAGATCTTTTGTTTAAAGGTCACAATATTTTGCAGTTCCTCCTGTCGAAAGACGGAGCCTCTTTCCTCTACCCGTGGTCAGGGCTTGGCCGTGTGACTTGGTTTGGTTGAGGGGACAGTAGAAACATGACAAAACAGAGGCATAAAAAGTGTTTCTTCCCCGGAGGCTTGGCTTCTCTTGCCCTTTCGGAGCCCAGCAGCCAAGTGAAGAAATCTGACCTGTTTGATAATGAGATTACCATGGTCCCGTGGCCTCCCATCACCCCAGCCCAACACCAGACACTTGAGTGGTGCCGTCTGGGACCCAGACCACCCAGCTCCCAGCCCACCTGGCCACTGACTGCAGCCACACAGCGAGCCCAGGGAAACCCCGCAGACCACCCACTTAGGCTGGTCCCCAAAATCTAGTACTACCAGTAGTAGTAGTAGTAATAATTGCTTTAAACTACTTAGTCTTGAGGTGGTTTGTTACATGTACTAAAGGCCAATTAGAAGAGACTCATGATTGTCGCAGCTTTCTACAGACTGGTCTTCTCGGGATGCTGCTGTCTGTACCATGTGAGCCCTCTCAGGGTTACAGAGAGATGATCCTTGCCACCAGTCTTGCTATTAAAAGTTTTCTAACCTCTTAAAAGTATCAGCATGGGGGCGCCTGGGTGGCTCAGTCGGTTAAGCATCCGACTTTGACTCAGGTCACGATCTCACAGTTCGTAGGTTCGAGCCCCGCGTCGGGCTCTGTGCTGACAGCTCAGAGCCAGGAGCCTGCTTTGGATTCTATGTGTCCATCTCTCTCTTCCCTTCCCCACTCATTCTTTGTCTCTGTCTCTCTCTCAAAAATAAATAAACATTAAAAAAAAAAGGAAAAAAAAGGATCAGCATGACGAATATCAGGTGAAGATACCTTAAATTGATACCCCACAAAAATGAGATGTGAACTATTTTAGGTCAGTCCCTAAAATTAACCACAAACTGGCTACAGGGGAATTGAGAACATGATTTAAATGGTAGACTATGTTAAACATGTAAAAACTGACCTATCTTGGGGTGCCTGGGTGGCTCCGTTGGTTAAGCATCCGACTTTGGCTCAGGTCATGATCTTACGGTTCAAGTGTTCAAGCCCCATGTCGGGCTCTGTGCTAACAGCTCAGAGCCTGGAGCCTGCTTCAGATTATGTTGTCCTCTCTCTCTGCCCCTCCTCCACTCACGCTCTGTCTCTCTTTCAAAAACAAATAAAAACATTAAAATATTAATTAAAAAAAACCCCTGACCTATCTTGAATATTCTTGAATATCCCACTGGAAGGAGCTGGTGAACCCTTAGGTTTTACTTGCGAAGCAATTTCCTTTTGAAAAAAGGCACTGTCGTCTAAGCTGTAGCTACAGTCTTGGTGGTAGAGAAGGTCCCAGGCGGGAGACTGGCAGGGAGACTGGCAGGGAGAGCAAAGGATGAAGGGAAGCTCCCAGGCTCCCTCCCAGCCCGACCCGGCTCTCTGCTGTCCCCTAGTGCTGATCCTTTGGCATTGCGGGAGGGTGCCACCTCTGATCCAGGATCCTGGTTCTGTGGCTGATCCCTCTCAGGGTCCTGGTCTGAGCCCCAGACCCCATGTGGCACTTGAGGAGTCCTCCCATTCCCACCCCGTCCCCCCCAAGCTATACATTCTCTGTCACTCCACAAGGTATCTAGTGACAGGAGAACAGGAATCATTAGCAACCCCCACCCCTTCTGGGGAAATTTTATTTTGGGGTCCCATTCACAACATATTTGATACACCGAAGGTCACCGGCATCCTAACCTGAACGGGAGTTCCATATAATTGTATAGAACTGACTTGCATTGTAGTTGAGGGTGGAGGCTTGTTTTTAGTGGTCAAATATATATAACACAAAATTTACCAGGGTGTCTGGCTGGCTCAGTTGGTAGAACATGTGACTGTGTTTTCCTTTTTAATGTTTATTTCTTTATTTTGAGAGAGAGAGGGAGAGAGAGAGAGAGTGGAGGAGGGGCAGAGAGAGGAGAGAGAATCCCAAGCAGGCTCCACGCTGCCAGCATAGATCTCATGAACCGTGAGATCATGACCTGAGTCAAAGTCAGACACTTAACCTACTGAGCCACCCAGGTGCCCCAAGAGAGAGACAATCTTAAGCAGTCTCCACAGTCAGTGAGGAGCCCAATGCAGGGTTCGATCCCATGACCCTGGGATCACGACCTGAGCAGAAATCAAGAGTTGGACCCTTAACTGACTGAGCCACCGAGGCACCGCAATTGATTTATTTTAATTTTATTTATTTATTTATTTATTTTCATATTTTTTTAATGTTTATTTTTGAGAGAGAGACGACAGCGCAAGCAGGGAAGGGGCAGAGAGAGAGGGAGACACAGAACCCGAAGCAGGCTCCAGGCTCTGAGCTGTCAGCACAGAGCCTGACTTGGGGCTTGAACTCACAAACCACGAGATCATGACCTGAGCTGAAGTCAGACACTTAACCAACTGAGCCTCCCAGGCGACCCAAGATTTTATTTTTAAGTAACCTCTACACCCAACGTGGGTCTCGAACTTACAACTCCAAGGTCAAGAGTCCTGTGCTCTACGACTGAGCCAGCCAGGCACCTCTAGGCTATTGATTCTTTTAAACATACCTGTACAGTATAACTATTTTTCTAAGTTATAAAAGCATGACATGGTTATTATAGGCAAGTTGAAAAGTTTACCTAATTAAAAAGGAGAATAACCACACTCCCTAATTCCACTACCTTGAAATAACTATGGTTAAAATATTTAGGTGTCTTTTTTCCCCCCAAATCCTTTTTTTCTTGGAGAAGTTACCACCCAACTTACCTCAGCCAACATATACAATATATACAAGGTATATATTTTATAAGATATATTTTTATGTACAAAATTGGGATCCCACTGTCCTTTCAGTTTTAAATTTTGCCTTTGTTTACTTACTAAAAATGATACTTTTAACTATTTCCTATATCCTTATATATATATATATATATATAATTTCAATAGCTGCATGCATTTAAATATAAATTTAAAGTTAATATAACTTAAAATGTAACTTTAAGGGGTGCCTGGGTGGCGCAGTCGGTTAAGTGTCCAACTTCAGCTTAAGTTCTGATCTCATGGTTTGTGAGTTCAAGCCCCATATCCAGCTCTGTGCTGTGAGTGCAGAGCCTGCTTCTGATCCTCTGTCCCCCTTTCTCTGCCCCCCTTTCTCAAAAATAAATACACATTTAAAAATTAATATAAAATAAATAAAATGTAACTTTAAATTTACTAGCTGTGGGGCACCTGGGTGCCTCAGTTGGTTAAGCGTCTGACTTCGGGTCAGGTCATGATCTCGAGGTTCGTGAGTTTGAGCCCCATGTCGGGCTCTGTGCTGACAGCTCGGAGCCTGGAGCCTGCTTCGGATTCTGTGTCTCCCTCTCTCTCTCTCTGCCCGGTTTGCACTGTCTCTCTCTCCCTCAAAATAAATAAACATTAACTTTTTTTTTTTTCATTTACTAGCTGCATTCCCATCATATAGATGCATCATGCTTTATGTAGCCCGATATCTCTCTTAGGTTAGTTTTACTCAGTTGTCACTAAGTGCAGCTGCAGTCACGTGTCCTAACATCTCAGCGGCGCATAGCCATGCCTGTCATACATTTCCTTCACAGTTTGGTTGTGGCTTGGCTCCTTTGGCTGTGGGTCAGCCGTGGCTGCGATTCTTCTTCCTTCTAGAATACAAGTGAATGAATAACCCCCACCAGCGACATGTCAGTCTTGGCAGAGGACAGGAGCTAGTGAACAGGTGAAAATGAGCGATGGCTCTTAAAGTCTCCACCACAGGTCATGTCACATACACCCCATCAGAAGTTCAAGGCCAAAGTCAGTAGGGCTGAGCCACCCAGGCACCCCTCATGTTTCTAAAAGTCAATTAATTCAAGGCAGTTGGGGGGCTGTCTGGCTTAGTGGGTGGAGCATGGAACTCTTGATCTCGAGGTCATGAGTGTCAGCCCCACATTGGGCCCAGAGATTATTTAAAAAAAATTCTTTTTTTCTTAAAAGTCAAATAATTCATTAAGGCTTACAAAAAAACAAAACCTCCAAACAGCAGCTTCTGCCAAATTTCCACACTGCAACCAACTGAAAAAGGATTGATTTGTCCCCATACTCTATGCCAAGAACTATGCTAAATAATTACCCAAGTTATTTGACCTTAATCCTTACAACCACCGCAGGAGGTAAATATTACATTTATCTCTCTCTGATGGAGACAAACTTAGGCTGAAGGAGCAATTTCTTTGTCTTAGAGGCCCCTTGCCAGCAGGGGGCAGATCTGTGACTGGAACCCAGGTTAACGGATGCCAGAAACTGAGGGGCAGACCATGTGCATCAGCGGTTCTCAAAGTCCAGTCCTAACGGACAGCAGCCGCCTCACCAGGGACCTTGTTAGAAATGCACGTTCTTGGGTCCTGCCTCAGCCCTGCTGGCTCAGAAATTCTGGGGTTGCAGTCAGTAAAGAGGTGACTCTGATGGCCACCACAGACTGACACCTGGGCTCCACTAGACAGAGTAGTTCCCCCTCCTGGCATCTGACGGAGCCCCCTTCCCCTGCTGGGTTGGGGAATGCCCATGGAGATGTTGTCCCATCCCTCCCAGCTTCCCCTTCCTGCTCCTGCCCACAGACTGCCAGTGCCACCAGCCCACAGGACAGTTTGGTGCAAGGGCCAGAGTCCTCTTGGTCACAGCGAAGGGGGGACCCTGGTCTGCAGCTGGGGAGCTGTATAAATGTTGGAGAATTTAGGGTCAGAAGGAGGAGGAGGAACATGAGTCAGAGAAGGGAAAGCCCCAAGTCAGAAGGGGGCTTCTGCCCTGGAAGAGGGGATTCTGGGATCTGAAGATAACGGGAAGGGGCTCCAGGGCCTGGGGAGGCCCAGGGTCGGATGGGAATCACTCCCCCTAGAACTTTCCCTCCAAGGGAAGTTTCTGGGCAAGCCACTTGTGTCCTAAGGGAAGCACCTTGGAAATACACTGGGCCAGGTGACCTCTCACCTCGCAGCCTGAAGCCAGGTGGCCTCCCCTGCTCCTCTGTGCTTGCTTTGTGGGCGCTTGGATGTCTGCTGGGGTCCCCTGTCGGGCGTGATCATGACCTGAAGTCAGACGCTTAACCGACTGAGCCACCCAGGCGCCCCTCATGAGAGTCTATTAAAAACATTCCTTTGGAGCCGAGGCCCCTGGCCTTCCATGATGGTCTCCAGCAGGTGCTCGCCCCATGCACACGCCCCCCACCTCCACCTCCGGCCTGACTGCCCTGATTGCTACAGTTCCAGGTGAGGGGCTGCTCCTCTCTCCTCTTTGAGGAGGTGGGTGTGGCACGTGTGGCTTGGGGACGGGGAAGCTAGCTCAGGCCGGGCTCTCCAGCCTTAGCGCGGGCCCAGAGTCGCCTGGTTCTGGTCTGGAACCAGCTGGTGGGGTCTTTGTACTTTCCCTCTAGGAAATAAATGGAAAAAATATCAAGCCTTTGAGTGTAAGAAATACCAAATCAAGTTCATCATTTCCAGCATATGGAGCTCAATCTACCTGCTTAGTTTTGGCCCCCAATCCCCTCTCTGATGGGTTTGTCTCAGCCCTTCCTCTCTCACTCCCTGCATCCTGCTATGGCATCCCAGAGCTGAGGCCAGGCTGGGCTAGCAGGGGGTCCTCAGGCAATAACCCACCCCTGGCTGCACGACTCCCTTTGTCCGGCTGTTGAATCCGTGAGGGTTGACTGCTTCTGGGCTCAGGCTCCTGCACGATGCTGCCCTAGGCCCATCATCCTGGGGGCACCAGGCCAATGGCATTCCTCTCTCTCTCTTTTTCTCTCTCTCTTTTTTAAGTAGGCTTCACGCCCAGTGGGTAGAGCCCAACACGGAGCTTGAATTCACAACCCTGAGATCAAGACCAGAGCTGAGATCAAGAGTTGGATACTTAACTGAGTGAGCCACACAGACACCCCAGTGGCATTCTTCTCTTGGTCCTGCCACCCCCCCCAGGGGCACTGCCAGGACACGGGAGATGGACCCCTCTACTCCAGACTCACTGCCCTCCCTCTCCTCTGCTCCCTTTGCGTGTTTCTCACTCTTACCCTCTAACTGGGGAAGGGGGAACTCGCCCCCCTTCTAGCTATTACTGTGCCCCCCTTCCCTTTTACTTGCTCAGCAAATCCTCTGAGTTCTTTTAAGAAGGACCTTTAGGGGAAAAGAGGCCCTGCCCAAGCGGGGTTCAGGGGGTGGAGTGGAAGGGCTGAGGTGAGAGACAGTTTGAAGGCCGAATCAATGGGACCTGGTGGATGGATGGTGAAAACAGGGTAAAGTCAAAGCCCAGTGTGGTCCGATAATAGGCCCGGAGCTGGAGATGTGAAGAAGCTGTTCATGTTGACAGTGATAGGAGAGCCAGCCCGTGCACATGCCCAGAAGGTCATTTGGAAAGTCAGGGCTGGAGAGAAGGCAGGGGTGGGTGGGAAGAGCTGAGCCTGGAGCTGTTCTCGGAGGGTCGGGGAAGCCTTGGTGAAGACCACTCCCAGGGAGGGAGAGCGTGAGTATACAGAGGGAGGGCAGGCGGTCAGGTCACAGCTTAGAGTCAGGGGTCTGAGGCGGAAGGGGGCTGGGAAAATTTATGAATAGCTGATGGGGACCAGCCAGCTCACAGTCTACTGCAGGCCAGCGCAGCGGAACATTCGGTTGGAATCCCAAGCAGGCTCTGCACCGGCAGCAGAGAGCCTGACGCGGGGCTCGAACTCACAAACCTTGAAATCATGACCTGAGCTGAAGTCAGACACTTAACCGACTGAGCCACCCAGGCGTCCCTAACCTTAACTATGTCTTTAAAGACCTTATCTCCAAATACAATTGCACTAACTGGGGGTTAGGACTTCAACTTCAATATGAATTTTGCAGGAACGTAACTGGGAGCATCTACAAATAGTTGGGGAGACAAAATATACAGGCTGAAGTAATTAATTGTTGAATTGTGTGCTACAGATGAACAAGAAGGTCAGACAGGACTCAAGAAGTGACTATATATATATGGGGATGCTGAATAAAATACAGTAAAATAGGGGCGGCTGAGGGGCTCAGTCGGTTAAGTGTCCGACTTCGGCTCAGGTCATGATCTCACGGTTCATGGGTTTGAGTCCCGAGTCAGGCTCTGTGCTGACAGCTCAGAGCCTGGAGCCTGCTTCCAATTCTGTGTCTCCCTCTCTTTCTGCCCCTCCTCCACTCTCTCTCTCTCTCTCTCTCTCTCTCTCAAACGTGAATAAATGTTAAAAAAAACTTTTTTAAATAAATAAACATTAAAAAATAAAATAAAATACAGTAAAGTAATGTTTTGAATACCAAACTAGGTTTAAACTCAAAGAGGGAAACTCCCAGGTGGCAGGAATGCAGAGGGAGCATAAAACCGGCGAAGTGAGCAGGAGGAGAAGGAAATGGCTCATGGAGATCGGGAGACAGATGTTGGCCTTCAAAGCCAAGGGCAGGGGTTCTGAAGTTCCACGGAAAGCCTAGAAATCATCATAACCAACGCATCTCAGGGGTTTGAGCGGCGGAAAGCTGTAGGTTGGCTTCCATGATTCAGGAATGAGGGACTCCCGTGGAAAGTAACCCCACGAAGTGGGGGTCACAAAGGGTCAAGGCCAAGGAAAGCAGAAGAGGCTTAAAAGGGCCCTTATCAGTCGCCTGTCCCTCTTTTAACCAATTTCCTCAAAAGTTACACTCAGCAACTTCTCTTCAGTGGTATCCGCTCTTTGGGAAACTTGGTCTTTTAGGCAGACACATGCTGTGTGAATTGTCACTTGGGGGAGCAGACGGTAGGGTCCGTGGGTGAGGAAAGGAGGGGAAGAGACTGGACGTCAGGCGGGCAGCGGGCAGTCTGTCATAGGCCCCCACCCAAATCTCCTCTGTCTCGTATGGTCCACGTAGTAATCACGTAGCGGCCAGAGCGATTGTGTGCTTAAATTTTAAGGCAATACATGTACATAGTGAAAAAAGAAAATCTAGCAGTCGAGCTGATACCCTAGTAAAAAAAAAATGTCTTGAAAGGCCTGCGTGGCTCAGTCGGTTGAGCATCTAACTTAGGCTCAGGTGTTCGTCTCGAAGTTCTTGAGTTTAAGCCCTGCATCCGGCTCTGTGCTGACAGCGCACAGTCTACTTCGGATCCCCGGGCTTCCTCTCTCTCTGCCCTGCTTGCGTGCTCTTTCTCTGTCTCAAAAATAAATAAACACTAAAAAAATGTCTCCTTCTCACTCACCCCTGATCTGGATTTTCAGCGTGTGGACCAGACCATATCATTTCCCTACTGAAAAGCCGCCTGTGGTTCTCAGTCTGCCCTCAGGCCCTGCCCTCCCTCTGCTCACGCCACTCTCCTCCTGGCTCATAGAAGTTGGTTCTCTGGCTTCCGGTCCGTCCCTGGAAATGCTGCCCCGAGACTTTTCCCCTTGCTCTTCCCTCTGCCGGGAACACTCTTCAGGGCGCGGTTCATTTCTACCTTGTTCAGAGACAGGACTTTCTCTTTAGGCTCAACCCTGTCACCCTGTGCAAGTATCCAAGTCCCCCTCCCTCCAGGCCTGGGGCCTGCCTCCTGGGCAGCTAGACTGGCTCTACTGTGGGTCACCCTGGCTGACAGGTCAGCCCAGGGCACTGTGGGAAGGTAGGGAGGGGCCCTGACCTGAATGTGGATGAGCTGAGGAGCTGAGGAATCATTCATTCACTCGATATGTATCAGGCGCGGCATCCCATGACCTGGTGTGGGGAAGGGACAAGAGAATGAGACGGTGCGGCACATTCTTCTGGAACTTCCAGACCCGAGTGAGGACACAGACAATAAGCATGGAAACAAACAAAATCGTTCCAGACTGGGGTAAGTTCTATGAAGGGCCTACACAGGGGATGCAGAAGATGGTTTTAGGGATGCAGGGGGGCACATCAGAACGTGTGGTCGGGAAGGCCATCTCAGAGCCCCCAAGGATGACAAGGTGCCAAGCAAGGAGCCAGGAGAAAAGACTTTCACAGCACATGCAAAGGTCCTGAGGTGGCAGGGGGCAGGCTAGCAGAGCAAAGGGAAGGCGAAGGGGAGCAGAAGTGGGCAAAGCTGGGCTTCAGGCTGAGCTAAACTTGGGTTTATTATAAGATCCTTGGGAGGATATTCATCAGGGCGGTGGTGTGACCTACTCTGATTTATGTGGGAGCTGGCGACGGGACCTGGATTCCGTGAGACGGTTGAGTGGTTTGTGTAATTTTCCGTTTGCAGCACTGTCTTGGGATAGCTTCATGGGAGTTATATTTTCTAGCCAGTTTGGCTAAACCAACAACAGGATGCAATTTATGGGCGCAGAGTCACAGGACATATTTTAGCAAATCCCCTACCTGCTTCCCTGTGACCTTGGCATTGTCTCCCCCAGGACAGACACTCATACCCCCCGAAAGGTGGACTCTTTGTCTTTGATGTCCCACAACACAGCACCTCTCAGGCCTGCCTTCCTCTCAAGGTAGATATACCAGCCACAGCCCTCCAGAAAAACGAAACCAATAAGGTGATATATATATACTTTTTGCCTCTCTCTTTGAAAGGAATGGGCTAATGTGACTGGACGGCTGGCAAGTCTGAAGTCTGCAGGGCAGGCTGGCAGGCTGAAAACTCAGGTAGGAAGTGATGCTGCCACCGTGAGGCGGAATTTCTTCTCAGGGAAGCCTCAGCTTTTGCAGTTACTGCCTTCAACTGATTGGACGAGGCCCACCCCCATTATGGAGAGTAATGAAGTCAACTCCCTGTAGATGTTAACCATATGTACAAGCTACCTTTACAGCCACATTTAGATTAGCATGTAGATAAATAACTGGGGACTATAGCCTAGCCAATTTGACACACGAAACTAAGTATCACCGTAAAATATATAAAAAGTGAAATCCAGGTTCTTATTCTAGGACCAGCTCATGAAATCTCTGAGCCAATTGAAGCTCTTTAGTTCTGTGGCTTTGGGTAACCCTGTGCGTGAGTGCTGCAAGGATTAACACCCACCAGCTGTCTTTTGGTTGAAGACGAGGGCATTTGACCGAGGCCGAGCAGGACTAAATCGGGGAAAGCATAAAGCTCAGGCACCCATTTCCCAGTCCGGGCCTGGAGGCTGCTGTGAGAAGCCACGTGGAGTCCCAAAGTCTTCCCTCCCCTGTTTGACTGTCCGCCGGTGCTCAGTGACAGTTGGTGAGGTTTATAGTCAGAGTGACCTGTGTGGGAGGTGCCTTATCACGCTGGCCCCTCTGCCTGGGGGGCCTCCAGGGATGTTCCTCTTTCTTTAATTTCAAGCCGTAGCTGTGCGGTCTTCTTTTCCCTCCGTCGGATACCTCTGGTTCACCATTGGAGGCTCTGACCCTTCCTACAGAGTCTGCCCGATGGAGTCCCACATGGCCCCTCATGGCCTCCTGCTTCTCTGTTTTGGTGGTTCGTGTGTGGTCAGATGATGCTCAGCCACAGAGACAAGCAAAATAAGCCAAAGGGGAAATGAACATGTCCCACACAGCCTGACTCTGGGGTAAAGGGCGGTGATAGGCTGGGTTGTTTGGCTGTCACCCCGCCTAACAGTATGTGTGCGTGCAAATCATGCCAGGCTCGTGCCAGGCGCGCTAGGGGGATAGAAGCCAGCTCAGTGACTGTTCTGGACATCGGTTCAAGCCTTCACCCTGGACAGTCTGCCAGTGGGCACCGTCCTCCCATCTGGGTTCTCTGGGGATGGGTGCAGAATCAGCCCCATGCCAGGGCAGCCTGACCTCCAAGCTGAAGACCAGGGTTGCTTTAGTTCGGGTCCCTCAGAAGCAAACCTTGAGACAAGAACTGGGTGAAGTTGTTTATTTGAGATGTGGTCCCAGAAAGCATGGGGTGGAGAAATGAGACGAAGAAGGAAGGAGAGAAAAGAAAGTGCATATTTTTTTTAAATGTTTATTTATTTTTGAGAGAGAGAGAGAGAGAGAGAGAGAGACAGACAGACAGAGAGACAGAGTGCAAGCAGGGGAGGTGCAGAGACAGAGGGAGACACAGAATCCGAAGCAGCTCCAGGCTCTGAGCTGTCAGCACAGAGCCTGATGCGGGGCTTGAACCCACAAGACATGAGGTCATGACCTGAGCTGAAGTTGGACGCTCAACCGACTGAGCCACCCAGGCGCCCCGAAAAGAAAGTGCGTAGTAACAGGCATGTTATGACCATGGGAACTGGGTCCAGTCCTACAGGGGATCTTCTGAGAGACTGTGTGGAACAGCACGCCTCAGGGTTGTCTCACCAATGGGGAAGGAAGCTGCGGTGTATTCATTATCAGCATTTTTTTAAAAGTAGGCTCCATGTCCAACGTGGGGCTCGAACGCACAACCCTGAGATCAAGAGTTGCATGCTCTATCAACTGATGCAACCAGGCACCCCTTCATTAGCAGCTTTTTAAACAGTTTTATTAAAATGTAATTCATATATGTACAATTGATCCATTAAAAGCAGACAACTCAGTAATTTTTAGTTTACTCACAACTATGTGTTAGCCACTCCCATAGTCAGATTTAGAATATTTTCATACCCTTAAGAAGAAACCCCATACCCTTTAGCCATCACCCCAATCCCCCACCTCAGCCGAGGCAACCACTAACCTACTTTCTGTCTTTATAGATTTGCCTTCTGGAAATTTCATAGGAAAGGAATCATAGAACATGTGGATTCTCGTGACTGATTTCTTTCACTTTCCAAGGCTCATTCAAGCTACAGGATGTATCTCTACTTCATTCCCTTTCATGGCCAAAGGATATTCCATTGTATGAATATATCACATTTCATTTTTCGATGTGTCCACTGATGGACATTTGGGTTGTTTCCACCTTTTGAGTATCCTGAAGATATCCTGCTGTAAACATTCATGTACAAGTTTTTCTGTGGACATATGGTTTCAATTCTCGTGGGTCTATACTCAGGGGTGGAATTGCTGGGCTAATGGTAACTCTCTATTTAATCATTTGAGGAACCACCAAACTCTTTTCCAAAGTGGCTATGCCATTTTCCATTCCTACAGGACTGTATGAGAATATTAGTTAGCTATTACTGCATAACAAATCGCTCCAAAGCTTAGCAGGTTAAAACAATAAACATTTGGGGCGCCTGGGTGGCTCAGTCGGTTAAGCATCTGGCTTAAGCTCAGGTCATGATCTCATGATTCGTGAGTTTGAGCCCCACATCGGGCTCTGTGCTGTCAGCTCAGAGCCTGGAGCCTGCTTCAGATTCTGTGTCTCCCTCTCTCTCTCTGCCCCTCCTCCTCTCGTGCTCTCTCTCTCTCTCTCTCTCAAAAATACAGAAACATTAAAAACATAAAAAAGCAATAAACGTTTGTTATATCACACAGTTTTCACGGGTCAGGAATCCAGGAGCAGCTCATCTAGGCGGTTCTAGCTCAGGGTTCTGCTTAGGGTCTCTCATGAGGCTGGAATCATCTGAGGGTTTGACTGTGTTAGAGAAGCCACTTCCAACATGGTGGCATGGCTGTCTCACTTGCCTGAGGAGGGAGTGTTGGTTGTTGACAGGAGCCCTTATGCATCTTTGCCACGTGCACCTTACCCCCTATTGCTTGAGCATCCTCAGAACACGGCAGCTGGCTTCCACCAAGAACAAGACATCCAAAAGGGAATAAGGCAGGAGCTGCAGTTCTTTTATGATCTAGCCTGGGATGCCATACGCTGTCATTTCTGTAACATCCTATTGCACAATTCAGCCATTTTCAGTGTGGGAAGGAACTACATATGGTGTGAGTCCTAGGAAACTGGGATCATCGGAGGCCATCTTGGAAGTTGCCTACCACGTGAGACATTTTCCCACCCACTCCCATCCCTCAGTACGAGGGTTGCTCCTGGGGTGTTAAGTCTCTGGAACTTTCGGCCTAAACCAGAACATGCTGAAGACATTATCGCACTGAAGACCAGTCTCCCTTTGGCCTAACTCTGGTTTCCAGGGAGGAAGGGTCCCAACTCCAGGGCATGCCTTGCTCCCTCAACTTTCTGCCCCAGGACCTTCTCTGATGCACAAGAGCCCACTGGATTCTCGTACAAACCTAGCCAGGAAATGCAGGGATGCTAAGGGCCCCGGGAGGGAGCCAATCAACAACCTATTATCTGGTCCTTCAGGCAGATGGGTTTCGGGAGGCATGCAAGCAGGAACTAAGGCAAAGAAAAGAACCTACTTTCGGGAGCTAAGACAAAGAAAATTGAGTTTGTCTCCAATTTTTCATTATTACAGAAAGGCTGTGCCTAGTATCCTCTTACGTCATCTCTGTATTTGAGCTACTATTCGTGTTTTTTTTGCTTTTCATATCAATTTTTTTAATCAAAAATTTTTTTAATGTTTATTTATTTTTGAAAGAGGGAGAAACAGAGTGTGAGCAGGGGGAGGGGCAGAGAAAGAGGGAGACAATGAATCCGAAGCAGGCTCCAGGCTGTGAGCTGTCAGCACAGAGCCCGACGCGGGGCTCAAACCCACAAACCATAACATCGTGACCTGACCGATTGAGCCACCCAGGCGCCGAGGGCTGGTAACTTTTTTTAAAGCTCTAACTGCTGATCTTCTATCTGCTGCAACTTTTCAATTGTAAGAGGGTTTGTGAGCTTTGCTCTTTTTCTCTTCCTTTCCCCCCTCTTTTCTTTATTTGTAATAACTATTGCATTTTTATCATAGTATTTCTCCTTTTCAGATAATCTCTGACAAAAAAATTTTCACTGCTTGATCTCTCTGTGGTCTTCGAAAGGTCTCTGAAAGATTGGCTTTATAGACTAGCCTTGCTTTAGTATTTTCCATATCTTGCATGCACTGTATCTGTTCTGGTGTCCACTGGTCCGGGTTGACTGAGTTGGCCCTGGATCTATATGAACCCAAGATTTCTATGGGCTCCAGCGCATCCGATGCAAATAAACACACCAACACTCCAGGAAGCCCATCGAGGACCTTGACCTTGCCGTTCACGCAGTCTGTGTTGTCTTCCTCCCTCAGCACCTTGGACAGGATGAGCTGGTGCTGCTCTTTCAGCTTCTGAGCCTCCTCGTGGCCGGAGCACATCACCACCTCAGCAGCGGGGCAGGGACCCCGGGCAGCTTCGGTGGTGGCGGTCGCGGGCAGGAGCTGGGCGGGGTGAACACGCCTGAGCCGCCAGCTCCGCAGGTGGACTCTGAGCTACTCTTCTTTTCCATACATTTTTAGAGGTAGGGGTGCAGGGCCAAAGGGATACATCGCTATGTTTCGGTAACTGCTGCCGAATTTGTCTCCAGCGATGCTGTCATTCTCACCCCCGGTGAGGAAGCCTGTCCCCCTCTACATGAGAGGCTGCGTGCAGGGAGGAGGGTGTCCTGTCTGCCTCCCAGATAAAGGTGGGAGAGGCAGGGACAACTTGGAGGCTTAGGGAGGGTGAGGAGGGGTCCGCAAAGGGTGGCAGCATGGAAGACTCGTGACACACTCGGAGGGGTCGGCCCTACCAATAAATATGCTGAAAATAACAAAAGGCACGATTCTTACTCTCAGGGAGGAAGGAATGGAAGGGGATGAATGCTGTGTTGGTTAGACTGGAATTGGAGGTAGGTCCCTGGGATCATGACCTGAGCTGAAATCGAGTTGTACGCTCAACCCACTGAGCCTCCCAGGTGCTCCAAGGAACTGCATTTTATTTATGTATTTATTTATTTATTTAATTTTATTTATTTAGATGTTTGTTTTTGAGAGAGAGGGACAGAGAATGAGTGGGGGAGGGGCAGAGAGAGAGGGACACACAGAATCCGAAGCAGGCTCGAGGCTCTGAGCTGTCAGCACAGAGCCCGATGAGGGGCTGGAACCCATGAACCGTGAGATCGTGACCTGAGCCGAAGTTGGACGCTTAACCGACTAAGCTACCCAGGCACCCCTAAAAATTTTTTTATAATGTTTATTCATGTTTGAGAGAGAGAGAGAGAGAGAGAGAGACAAAGAGAGAGAGAGACAGAGAGTGGGGAAGGGGCAGAGAGAGAGGGAGACACAGAATCCAAAGCAGACTCCAGGCTCCGAGCTGTCAGCACAGAGCCCGACGCGGGGCTCGAACTCACAAACTGAGGGATCACGACCTGAGCTGAAGTCGGACACCTACCTGACTGAGCCACCCAGGCGCCCCAGAACTGCATTAAAAAAAAAAAAAAAGGAATCATCTACATATATAATAGGAGGAACAAATTTGACTGTTGAAACAAATTTCTAACTCCCGTCCTCCCACCCTAACCTACCCCCCAGGGACAACCACTGTTCACTTCAGAATCCGACGCAGGACGAGACCCAGAACACAGCCGCCCCTCCCGCCAGGCACTGGGTGGCACACGGGCCACGGGTGGCTGATGGACATCCTCAACCTGTTCTCCGGTCATCAACTTCATGAGGGGGCCTATGTGTCCCCATTCTGCAGACGAGGAGAGGGTTGGGGGAGGGAAGGGACCCATCCAAGGTCACACGTCCAAGTCCTTGCTCTTGCTGCAGCAGCCCTCTTTCACCGCAGACTGGCCTCTGCTCAGGGAAAGAGCCAGCCTGGAGCCAGGTGGGGGGTGGGGTCCTCCTGGGTCCCTTTCCTGAGCTAGAGGGGCTCGGCCTGACCCTGACCGAACTGGTTCTGCCCAATTAAAGGCCTGCTCGTTGCGGCCGCTCTTTCCATCTGTGTTTACAGAGCTTGCACACAAACACACTTGAGAAGTTCGTGGGAACATGACTGGCCGGAAGGCAGGATGCTAGCCTGAGGGCGGACAAGGCCTGCCCCGGCCACCTACACGGGCGGGCGGGCGTGGAGCCTGCCTCCCTCCCGTGACTCCTCTGGCCTCTCTCTGCAGACTCCTCCTCCTGGGGGGGATAGAGAAGCCTCTACATTATTGTCTCTTGCCGCCTCAGAAGAGAAATATTAAAAAATCACTTCATTTTTACTCAGAAAAGGTACCAAGCTTCTGAGACAGGCACCTCCTTTCTTTTATTTGAAAAACAGTTATCCAGTGCCACGTACGTGCTTTCTGGGCACTCTACATCCTTTATTTCATTCAATCCTCTCATGACTTTATGAGTAGGTCTGCTGTTATCTCTGCCTTATGGATGAGGAAACTGAGGCATAGAAAGTCTAAGCAACACGCACCTCCCCTCCCCCCAACCGCAAGAGCTTAAGAACAGCGATCATAAAACTGCATTCTTGGAAACTCGCCTCACAGCCTCTGAGCTGCAACCACACGTTCTGAGCCCTTGGAAGGCACCAAGCCCTAACTAGGAAACTCTTGAAGTTTTTCCAGAAGTTCCAGAGCCAAATGGGTACCGACGCTCCAGGGAAAGGCACTCAGTGGCTGCCCATGGGCTGGGAACATGGAGGGAACAGCCCAGCTCATGGAAAGTGCCACCTATGAGCAGTTCAGGGCCACTGAGAACCAGGCAGGGCAGTTCTTGAAGAAAACTCATAACCCAGTGAGGGACAGGCAACGTGAGCTTGAGAAGGGGAACCAGGCGAGGCACGTTCACAAAAATCCAGTCTCTGAGGGGGCGAATAATGCATGTGGACATTTTTTTTAAGCCTAGATTCTTGAAATTTGATTGTCTTTGGAAATGGGGGTGTAGTGTCAGAACTGTAGAGTGAAAGAAAGTTTTTTTATTCGGACAAACTTAGTTCCAAATCCCAGTTCCAGCACTTACTAGTTATGGGACCAGGGACAAGTTACTTAACGTCTCAGACTTTCTGCTTCCTTGTGTTTAAGGCCAGTTTATCATAACCTCCATCTTGAGGCAGACGGCAAGAGTAACTGACATTTTCTACTTGAAAACAGGCTGTTTATAAGTCTGCTGGGTTTTTGTTTTTTGTTTTTGTTTTTGAGTCCAAAAAGATCAGAAAAGGTTTAAACTTTCAGTTCTTGGATGTGGTTCCCCCAAACACGAACGTGAGCTGGTCTTTGCGAGTTTTAAAATCTGGAATCTCTTATCTTCCCTGCAGATATATGTTCTCCTGGGCATCTTTCTCCAAAAAGGTTTTGTCGGCTTAGTGAGTCTGTTAGGACAAGCACCACCTCCCCTCCCCAAGCCGGGTCCCACTGTGCCCACATGAGCTGCTGGCTCCTTTTTCTGAGGTTGGTGCATTGGAAGAGGCCTTGAACCCCTGAGTGGCAGGGACACACGTGCTTTGTCTCAGCTGCGTGGCACTTGGGCTGTCTGCCAGGGATGACCCACCCAGGAGGAATCTGCCTTCCTCCACTCCAGAAGGCCCAAAGGCTCACCTGTCCCAAGCAGTAAGAACACCGGGGTCGGATCCAACTTTCACGGCATCCCAAGCCTCACCAAGCAAGTGCCTTAAAGAAGTAGGGATGTGGTCCCCGCCCAGGGCCACACCACCAGGTCTTTGGGCTACATGCCTGGGGCGGTGGGTCACGCCACACCCTCACTAGTCCTCCAGCTACTTGATAGTCATCAGAAAATTCTGCCTAAGTTAGCTCGAGCCGGTTTTGGTATTTGCAAACCCAGATCCTTACCTTGGGCACAGGAGCCCGCTATTGTTTGTAACAAAATTTTGGTGGTGGCATCTCCTGGCCCTCTGCCTTCAAGTGCTCAGTTTCCACAGATTGCTGCCTTTTTTTCACTTTAGGCCTGCTGTGCCCACACTGGTGCCTAACCCCCCACCGCACGCTCCCAGTGTCCCTGTGTTCCGTCCTTTCCCCATGTCTCACGGCTGCTGGTTGGTACGCCCGGCATTTTCCACTTACCTCATGATAACCTTAGAAAGACTCATTCCAATTGCAGGAGCAACTGTCCTTTTTCCACTACTGGTGGGTTTTGTAATTTATTTTCTCCAATTTCATGTTATTTCCTTTGGAATTTACCAGCCCTTCGAATGTTCGCTGCTTTTGTCTCTGTTGGCTGTGGAGGCCTTGGCAATGGTAATAACCATGACAAAATGTAAGACAGTAATCGGACCAACTGAAAGTTGTCTGCATGTGCTAAGTGAGAAGAGATTACTCCCCCCAGGTGGAATGAATGATATTCATGGGACGCTGAAACTAAACCAGAACGGACATGTTTAGTGGTAAAGGGACATTATGGCTACAACTGACTCAGATGATGCTGGTGTAGAAAACTCAAAGGAAAAACAGAAACACTAAGGTAGACACAGCAAACCAATGTGCACTAACGACTCCCCAAGCCCTCTGACAGCAGTCGCGAGGACGTCAGGAGCTTTGGTTCTGAGCTAACCGTGAGCATTCATAACGGAAGATCCCAGGAGGGGCCTCTCTGTGGTTTGTGAACTGAGAAGGCTGTGTGGACGAGCAGGTGCTAGGAGCACCAGTAACAACTAGCCCCACCCCGGGGTGGGATGAACGGCACGCAGACTCAGGACAAGAGAGACCCGGGCATTTTCTGAGACCTGAGTCTGTCCTCCCTTTGGCCACGAGTGGACTGACTCTGCAGCCCAGACCCTGCCTGAGAGCCCGGGATGGTTCAGAACCAGGCTGTGTGGCCCTCAGACGGCAAGGAGCCGGACAATTAGTCCCAAGTGGCCCTCTCCATGGGTGGGAGAGGCAGAGGCGATAACTGGAGGTCTCAGCCGCTGGTCCCCGAGGTCCAACTGCTGGGCCTGGGCCTCCTGCACTGTGGCCAGGGTCCCCACAAGTTTGTCTTTTCTTTCTTCTCACTGGGGCGTAGCTTTCCTGCCCCAGGCTGTTGGGGACCCTGCCCTTCTAAGCCCTGCTGAACAAGCTCTTCTGTCCTCTAGCTTCCACCCCAGCCCTGACTCCTGGCAGCTTTCTAGTATCTTCCAGAGAATTCCAAACAGAGTTTATGGTTACCATTTCTTGAGTGTGTCAACCCTAGGTGTTGTAACCCGTGTTATCTCACTTAGCATCTAGAGAAACAAGTGCTGTTCTTGCTGTTTTGCAGATCAGGAAGCCGGGGTCTGGAGTGCACAGACACTTGTCTAAGGCCACTCAGCCAGTTTGTGGCAGTACGAGCAAGGATTCTCGTCCAGGCAGCACTCTTCCTTGCCTTCCTTTGCCTTCTCTCTCCTTGGGAAGTGTGCCGGTGTCTGAGCGGATCCAGGCCTGGGGACTCAGGGAGGGTGGATGACCACACGCAAGCTGCGTGGCTCACTGAGGTGCAATCCCAGCCCCTGCACTGGGGACCCCCTCCCACTCTGAAGGGGCTCAGACCTTTTCCTCCTTTCTGCCTGCCTGGCCCAGGTCCAGCCCAGCAGAGACAGGTGAGAGGTGCCCAACCTGGAGAAGTTCCTAGGTAAGCACGGCCACTGTCCCCACTCCAAATGTTCTCTATGCCCAGCTCTCCATGTCCTTGGTGTCCCCAAGTTCATCTCATCCTCCTCGTCTGGTCTCTGTAGGCAGTAAAGAAGGGGGAGCGGAGGGGGTGAATGGTGAATGTTCTAGAAGCTGCTCAGGTGGTGCTGGTGAAGACCTGACTTGGGGCAGCCACCCTTCTGTGGCTCTCAGCAGGGTGAGGAAGGGCTATGGGGCTGACCATGTACTTCAGGCCCAGTGAGCCCTGCACAGACTCCAGGACCCGAGAGGTCTCCCGGCTTTCTCCCGTAGACCCCGGAGGCACTCCCTCAGCAGATGTGCGATTGTGCAGAGTGGGGCCCTTAACACCCTGGTCTGGGCAGAGGGCCACCAGCCGAGCTCGGGAGACTGAGGTATACACGCAGAAAACTTAGGACGCGTTTACTCCAGGCCTCAGCCCCGCAGTATCCCCAGTGAACGTGGCCCTGGAGAGGCTGCCCCAGGAGGGGGCAGGAAGGCAGCGGCGGACCGTCAGTTCCGATGGGACATGCTGCCATGGCGGTCTTAAACTCGGGCCTGAGGCTGGGAGACCCTGGGCCCTCTGAACAGTGCAGGGGCGGTTACGGCTGTGACAGCCGCTGGGCCTCCCCTTTTGGGGGGCTACCGCTTTATTTAGCCTGCCAGGGTCTTTGATTGCAGCGAATCGTGTGAACCATGCACGCAGCTGTAACGAATTCCTCTTGGCAGGAGCCGTTCTGTCTCTGGAAGGCAGGAATAAGTCCTTCCCTTTCCTTTCCTGGGCTCTGAGCTCCTCCAAGGGGTCCACAGTGGGTTTCAGGATGCTCGGAGCGTGTGCAAAGTGGTGCGTGTGAGTGTGTGAGTGTGAGTCCAGTGATGAGGGCAGGGGTTGACAGTGCTAAGTGCTGCCTGCGACCCCATGGTGGGCTGTTTCCCAGGCATGCTACCTACCCCTCATCGCTCCCCTGATGTAATAGTAGCTGGGACCTTGAGGTTCTGTATGGGGTCACTCATGGGGTCGTGTAGTTAATTCTCAGGGATACCCCAGAATTTTTTCCCCACAGACATCTGTCCCTGCACTGGCCTACAACTTCCCTGTGCCTGGGGTTGTGTTTACATGTGGAGTTCCTGGGAAGGCAGGGCTTGTGGAGGCTCTGAGAGGGTCTGACTCCCAGTCCCCAAGGCCAGACAGTGACTCATGGGGGAAGGGGAGGCAGGGAAAGTCTGGGGGAAGAAGGTCACACCTCCACTTGTCATTACATAGACTTTGAGTGCTGGCCCCAAGCCAGCCCTGCGCTAAATCTTCGCACTGATGTTTCAAGGCGCGCATGGTTACACCTTCCATGGAAAGGAGAATCAAGGCAGAGGGTGACCTCTTTCCCATTCACACTGCTCACACCAGCCCTTCTGGGTCCTGGGTATTTAACTCCTCCCAGGGCTTCTCAAAGTGTGATTCTGGGGCTTGGGGGCTCCCTGGAGGGTGTTTGTCGAAAACGAAGGTTGCTGGACCTTGCCCAGACTAAATGAAATCAGACCCTGGGAAGAGGCCCAGCATTTGGGCCTGTAAGATCCATGTATCTGGGCTCCCTAGAAAGTTCCTGATGAAATAACTTCCAGCTAAGGAGCTGGTTGGAGGAGGGGACAGAGCAGGGAAGGGGCTCCCTGCTTGAGTTCACCAGTCTACAGCTTGGGGGAGCAGGAGGAGGCTGGGATCCCAGCGCTCAGGACTCTTCCCTACATTTCCCTCCTTCCCCGCTGGGCCCCCTGCGGTGGGGTGAGGGGGGGGATGGAGAAACAATTGAACGGATGAGAGAGAGGGTATTTGGGGGAAGGGAATATAGTGAGAGGGGAACCAGGAAGGCAAGTGGGGAATGGGGTCCAACACCAAGCTAGACTTAGGTGTATTTTTTCTCAGAAGGAAGTGTGGCGGGGGGGAGGTGCTGGGGAGATTTTCCAGCAGAGGAGTGTCGCGTTGGGGGCTCAGGAGGAAGCCTGGGCAGTGGGAGCACAGCCTGGAGGGAGGGAGGACAGGGGCTCCCAGCCCAGCAGGCAGCAGTCCTGAGAGGGCCGGAGGAGAGGCGCTCAGGGGCTGGGAACCCCAGGGAGAGGGGTGGAGACTGTTGCCCTGGGACTTGGGGCCCCGAGAGAGGGAGAGGAGACCCTTCGGTGCACGTGAACTTTGAGCTGCGATATGTGCGGCAGGAGGGGGGGGGCTGGAGAGACCCCATAATAAGGGGGAGACCCGGGCAGGGGGTGTGAGACCCAGACCACTCGCACTCATCTCTCTGAGGCTCGGTTTTCTCATTTTAAAAGGCTTGTTGCAAGGATTCCGTTAGGGTTCCGTGGGAGTTCCATAATGGTGCTCCTGGGTGCGTCGCGCCAAACGCCTGGAAACAGCCAGGCGTGGGTGAGGGGACCCCCCCCCCATGAGGGTGTCTGGGTCCCCATGGGGGGTGGGGGGAGCAACGCCCCCTGGTGGCGGTCCCTTTCGGGTCACCCCGACTACAGGCGGGGCGACGGGGCGGGCTACTTGTGGGCCGGGCCGCCGTCCCGCCGCCAGTCGAGTGGCTCCCGGCGCCACGTCTGTCCGTCGGTCTTGGCCGCCCGCCGAGCGCCTCGATGTGTCCAGCCGCTTACGGGATGGTAGGTGAACGCGGTACCGCCGAGGCCAAGGGCGCGGCGGGCCTGGGACTGGGGCGCGGGGCTGGAAGAGCGCACAGAGGGTCTCCCCAGGGTAGGGATCGGAGGGACCCGTCGAGCACCCCCCCCCCCCCCCCCACTTTTCGGAGGACTCACAGCCTCTGCGTTATTTCTGGCCTTTTGCGGGCCACGGGTGCTGCGACCGTTCCCGGTGGCGCAGATGCTCATCCCCGCGGCCCCCGGCTCAGCCCGGGAGGCGGGCAGGTGAACCGCCTGGGTGGGTGAAAATGCGCTCCGTCCCAGAGTGTGGGGAGCCGGTGGGGGGCTGGCAAGCAGGCTGGGGGAGGCTTCTGGGTGGAGGTTCTGGTGAGGAGGAAGATATTCCGGATTAAGCATTCCTGGGGGCTGGGACAGAAAGGGACCTAGAAAGAAATTTGAACGTGGCCGCGCAGGCACATGGGCAACGGGATGGCCCAAGGGCCCATTGAGAAGAGGAAATGGAGCTGAAGGCATAGGGAGAGGGTCCAGGAACGAAGCCTGAGAATCCGAGGTTGCTCTGAGGAGAGGGTGGTGGTGATGCCGGGCTTGGCAAAAGGGCTGAGGAGGACAGTCCCCAGCGCCTGGCCTGACCCACCAAACCACCTGCCCCGCCACATTCTGTTTGGTCCCTGCCCCATTTCCCTTGGACTGTCCTTTTTTAAATATATTTTTTAAGGATTTTGTTTTTAAGGAGTCCCCACACTCAACGTGGGGCTCAAACTCACAACCCTGCACGCTCTACATACTGAGCCAGCCAGGTGCCCCTCCCTCGGACTGATCTTCCCTTTTCTGTGTGGGAGGTAAGAATAATGTTCCTATGCATTGATACTGAGCACCTAAAAGGTACCAGGCACACTCCTTGGAACTTTATATGTGTTCCCTCATTTAGTCTTCACGAAAATTGTGAGGTAAGCTTTGTGGACTCCCCCGTTTTATAGATGAGGAGACTGAGGCACAGTGAGGAGAGGTCTAGCGGAGGCTAGAGTGTAGCCAAGCTGGCATTTGACCCCAGGCCAGCGTGTTTAGCTCCCTGGACTGGGTCTTTAACCACTATATCCCATGGCCTGGCAGCAATAGGGACCCAACAGAGGTGAGGGGGCCCCGGAACTGGTGTTTGTCAAGGTTGTCAAATATTTCAACTTTTAACAGTGCAGGTGATAGGAAACAGAAACAAGAACCAAGTTTGGAGTTAGCATTCTAGTGTTTAGCCCTTTGACCCCCACGCTTGATCCCCACAGTGACTCAGTCCTCCCTGAGAGATGGCTGATAACCAGGCCCTTCCGTGTGTCAGGCAGGCCTCGCGTTAGTACCTTTTGTAGATTAAACTCCCTGGATCCTTGTAATAAGGAAACAGAGAGGTTCCCCTACAAATGGTCACACAGCCCAGAATTGAGGAGGCTGGATTTGAATCCAAGTTGCTTCCAGAGCCCTTGTTCTTAAAATCCGTACTGATAAGATACTGCATGTGTACCCATTTTACAGACACCCAAACTGAGTCCCTCTCCCGAAGTCCAGGGCTTGAAAGGGGACAGACCCACGGGGAGACTGCTGACCGCTAAGCCCGTGCTCCAGAGGGCCCATTGTTTATTTAAAGCTTCGGTGGATTGTGAAATTTATAACTGAGTCCTGCTTTTTTTTTTTTTTTATGTTTATTCATTTTTGAGAGACAGAGAGAGACAGAGTGTGAGTCGGGGAGGGACCGGGAGAGAGAGGGAGACACAGGATCCGAAGCAGGGTCCAGGCTCTGAGCTGCCAGCACAGAGCCCGACGCAGGACTCAAACCCACAAACTGAGAGATCCAGACCTCAGCTGAAGTTGGACACAGGCGGCTGAGCCACCCAGGCGCCCCGGCTGAATCCTGCTTTTATCATTTCCAAGGTGTCCGTTTTTATATCTCTGAGATTGTTACACAATCTTACAACAGATGACCGTGTTTTCTTTCTCAGTGGTACGGAAAATAGGGTTCCTCTCAGTGTTGCTGGCACCCTTGGGTTAATGAATTACCAGGGATCTTTGAGTGACTTTTCTGGGGGGTTTCTCTCTTCTGTCCCACAGACTCCTCTCTGCTTCAACTGCTCCATCCTCCCTGGAGACATGTCCCCGACGACAGATGCAGGGAGCCTGGTGCCCTGCAATGGCAGTAGGGCCTGGGGGGTCTTTGGCCCCGAGGACTTGAACCTGACTGATGAGGAACTGAGACTCAAGTACTGGGGGCCCCAGCAGACGGAGCTGTTTGTGCCCATCTGCGCCACGTACCTGCTGATCTTCGTGGTGGGCGCCGTGGGCAACGGGCTGACCTGCATGGTGATCCTGCGCCACAAGGCCATGCGCACACCCACCAACTACTACCTCTTCAGCCTGGCTGTGTCGGACCTGCTGGTGCTGCTCGTGGGCCTGCCCCTGGAGCTCTATGAGATGTGGCGCAACTACCCCTTCCTGCTGGGCGCCGGGGGCTGCTACTTCCGCACCCTGCTCTTCGAGACGGTCTGCCTGGCCTCTGTGCTCAATGTCACTGCCCTGAGTGTGGAACGCTACGTGGCCGTGGTGCATCCGCTGCAGGCCAGATCCACGATGACTCGGGTCCACGTGCGCCGTGTACTCGGAGCCATCTGGGGCCTCTCCGTGCTTTGTTCTCTGCCTAATGCCAGCCTACACGGCATCAAGCATCTGGAGGTGCCCTGCCGGGGCACGGTGCCCGACTCGGCCATGTGCACCTTGGTCCGCTCACGGTCCCTCTACAACCTGGTAGTGCAGATCACCACTCTGCTCTTCTTCTGTTTGCCCATGGCCACCATCAGCGTGCTCTATCTGCTCGTCGGGCTTCGGCTGCAGCGTGAGAGGTTGCTACTGCTCAGGCAGGAGGCCAGGGGCAGGGCCAAGTCCAGCGACAGCCACAGGTTTCAGCGGTCACAGGACCGGGGTCGGACACAGGTGACCAAGATGCTGTGTAAGTGTTGCTACAGGGACGACGCACGGAGCCGGGCCCTGGGTAAGGGGCTGGCGCTCCCAGGACCTGGGGGCTGAGTGTCTGGGTTTAAGATGGAGGCTGAGTGTGAAGTTTGGAGTCGTCACCACTGTCCCCCACCCCCGCCCCCATCCTGTGTGTGTGCACGCACCTGTGCAATTACTCCGTAAGAAACTCACACCAAAGATAAATGGCAGGATGGGCCACATAATTTGTGGGGTCCAGTGTGAAATGAAAATTCGGGGTCCCTTGTTCAAAAATCATTAAGACTGTCCAGACCGCAGGGCACCGGGGTGGCTCAGTTGGTTAAGCGTCCGACTCTTGAGTTTGGCTCAGATCATGATTTCACGGTTCATGGGTTCAAGCCCCGCATTGGGCTCTGTGCTGAAGGTGTGGAGCCTGCTTGGGATTCTCCCTCTCCTCTCATCTTCTCTCACTGCCCCTGCCACTCGTGCTCTAAATCTCTCTCTCTCTCAAAATGAATAAACATTAAAAAAAAAAAAAAAGGACAAGACTGTCTAGACAGCAATAGTCGAGCAGAAACTAAGCCACTCAGCCTAGGGTCCTTCCAAGCTTGGAGGCCTGTGCAGATGCGTAAGCGGCACACGGGCTCAGGGAATCAAACCACAGACAGGGCAGGGGCATGTGGCTGGGTTCCTGGATGGCGGAGCTGTTTGTGGGAGCTGCATCTCCAGGTCTCTCATCTTTGCTCCTAAACCTGTCTTGCCTTTGTCCTTCCCTAGAGCGGCTTAGAGACATGGCTGTGGGTGCAGAGTTCCCCTTTCTTAAGGAACTGCCCCCTTCCCTTGGTGGCTGTTGAAAAATCCCAGGGAAGGATTCTGATTGGCAGGCTTAGGTCATAGCCCGCCCCGAGGCCAGAGTGGCAGGATGCTGAGGTTTGCAGTCTTCATGGACTCACATGGTGGGATCTGTAGGGAGCAAAGTTCCCCAAAGTAGGGGAGCAACGTGTTGGAGGGGCAAGATGGTAAATTCCTCCATGCTATATCCACTAGCGACCACTGCTGTCCAAAGGAGGCTCATCAGGAGGCGTGTTTGTGAAGGACAATGTGCAGCGCACAGGAGAGTCAGGGCAGAAGTGTGGATCGGCGCGGGCCGTGACAAGCCCAGCTGGGTTGAGGCTCTGGGTGTTACGGTCTAGATCTGACTCTTTTTCAAAAACAGTGGCCCTGGGGAAGCCAGACAAAATGATACTAAGCCAGTCACTGATTTCATCCCCATCCTGCCCTGCCCTAGCAGGGTCTGAATCAGGTAGGTGGAGTGAGCCAGGGCAAGGCAGAGCTAGTGAGACCTTGGTCAAAGCCATGGGATCATACAGGGGACTGCCCCATCCCAGCGAGAGACCCACTCCTTGTGTCCTCCAGGAGCAGTGTCCCAGAGCCCAAGGCCACTTGTGCTGCTCCCGGAAATGGGGCTGAGCCCGGAGTTCCGAGCTTGCCCCTCAGCTCTGCGAAGCCTGCACTGCAGACCACCTGCTCCCTGCCCATTCTGCCTCTGCTTTCGACTCCCTTGCCCCGCGGGGGCCAAGTCTGCTCAGCTGGGCTGGCTCTCCCCTGGGAAGCTGGGGGGCTTCCTTAAGCCTACCTTGCTTGCTGGCCCGGAGCTCTGGCGTTCTCCTCTCCCCGCCTCCCCCCTCCTTCCCCCACCTTCACTTCCTGAGGGCCTGGTGGGGGTGTTGTTAGCAGCACCCTGATTGAAATCCTGGATTAGGAGGGAAAACCGTGCTGGGCTGTGGTGGGGAAGGCGCTGCAGGGGGAAGATAGGCAGAGAAGCAAACACAAGAAATAAACAGAAATCGAGGCAAGCCCACGACAGAGACCCAAGTAAGGGCGTGGCTGGTTCACGCCACAGCTGGAGGGAAGCTCTGGGAAGCTGGGTGAACTCTGATTGAGTCCCCTAGTTCCCAGCTCTGCGGTGGGAGAGCCAGACTGGGCCAGTTTGGCTCAGGCGTCCACACCTGGTCCAGTTGACTGTGGCTGGTGGGGGTCGGGGTGGGGGGTAGAGCACGTGCCCACTGCCCAGTCAGTGACAGTGGGAGACCAGCTTCTCTGAAAGGGGTGACGAGGCCAGGGCAGGCAAACTTCTAGAAATTTCCATCTGGACAATGGGCGGGGGTGGCAAGGCGAGAGTGGGCAGCCTACCATGAAGCCCAGGAAAGGCAGTCGAGAGGACTCTGGCAGGCACCAAAGTCTCCCCTCTGTGCCCCCGCAGTTGTGCTGGTCGTGGTGTTTGGAATCTGCTGGGCCCCTTTCCACGTTGATCGCCTCATGTGGAGCTTTGTGTCCAGCTGGACCGAGGGCGTGTACCTGGCCTTCCAGTATGTGCATGTCATCTCCGGCGTCTTCTTCTACCTCAGCTCGGCCATTAACCCAGTGCTGTACAACCTCATGTCGAGCCGCTTCAGGGAGACTTTCCAGGAAGCCCTGTGCTTGGGGGCTCAGTGCCGGTACCACAGACCCCGCCACAACTCCCACAGCCTCAGCAGGGTGACCATGGGCAGCACCCTGTATGACCTGGGCTCCCCGGGCATCAGGGCCCTCCCTCTGGCTGAGAATGGTGGCCGAGAGGGGCAGCAAGAGATGGACCCCTTCTGAGCGGAGTCTTGCAGCAGCTTCACCCAGAGAGACCCGAGTGCCACATGCAGTTTGGGGAGCCACACTCACCCTCCTCTGCTGGGATGTCTTCATGGCCTGTCCCCCTTTGTGCCCCATCCCCACTGCAGCCTATAAACTCTGGCACCTCAGTGATTCCTATCCCCACCCAAGTTTTGGAAGGGATGTAAGGTCGCTATCTGCCCTCCAGAGCCCCTGGCCCACAGGCAAAGTCCTTCTATAGAAACCTGGCAGCTGGTTAACCGGCAGAGCAAGCCTCCCTCTGGGCTCTGTCCCACCCCCACCCCCATTTTCTGAAATGTTGTCTTGGGGTCCCACCTTTCCTTCCCATTTCTTGTTGAGATTCTGCAAGCCCTGGCCCGGTGTGGCCCTCTCTAGCTTTTGGCCTGTACCTGGGGCCCCCACCAACCTGGCCCTCCGTGGCCCCCGTCAGCTCATTCTGGTCTGGATCTCCACCTGGTGGAGATGCTGGGTGGTGGGGGTGCCAGAGATCCAGGGGGCCTGGTTCCTATCTCAGCCCTGCTGCCACCACCTTGCAGCGTGGCATCACCTTTCCAGGCCTTGGTCCCTTGTCTGCAAAATGAAAGGGGCCCTGACATTCTACACTGTCACACGACACTTTAGCCGTGGTTTTCTGTGCATGGGCATAAGTCACTGCTTGTAACAAAACTGATGGAAAACCCAAGATCAACAAGGCAGAAATGACTCTGTACTTCCCCACCCCCAACTCCTACTCCCTCCCTGACTTCCATGTGCCCCCACCCCCTGAACTGAGAGCCACTCTGGGCATGTTCTTTGCTTGATGCCAACCGAAGGCCAGCGTGTGGGTGAGGCCCCCGCCTGCCTCAGGCCTTGCCTCCACGTGGGCTGGTTGGGGGACTTAAGGGGGCAGAACCCTGGGCCTGGCTGACCAGAGGATTCCGGAGGTGAGAGACATGGGCCAATCAAGGGCAAGGAGTGACTGTGAGGACAGTTTTGCTTGGGGCTCGGTGACGTGAGAGGAGAGACAGGGACAAGTGCGTAAGTCCTGAAACGGAGCTGCGTCCCAAATGCATGCGGGCTGGCGCCACGCTCAGTCAGGACCCACTCAGTTGCTGGAACTTGACCTGCTACAAGTCTGTGGACCCCGTCCCTTTCCTGAGAGAAGACGGCTGTGGGTCTTCTCCCTGGCAGGTGCTGCGGGTGCCCAGAGTGAAGAAGGCAGCGTGACACAGGTCTCTTGTCCAGGTTCTCCCCGTGACGTGGAGAGACCGTACAGTGCTGAGCATAATATTCTGGAGTTTTGAAATTCAATTATAAACATTTTGAATGCTCTTTGTAGAAATAGTACAAGTACAAATAAGCAAAAATGAATGAATTTTAAATAATTAAATACCACCTTTGCTGGGGCCGGCCGGGGTCGGGGGGAGGGAGTTGTTTAATGGGTACAGAGTTTCAGTTTTGCAAGAGGAAAACCTTCTGGAGATTGGCTGCCCAACAGTGCGACTGTACTTAATACTGAACAGTACACTTAGGTGGTTAAGATGGTAAGTTTTATGTTATGTGTATTTTACCACAATTTATTTTTAAAGGAAAGATTAAGGCTAGGGGTGCCTGGGTGGCTCAGTAGGTTAAACATCTGACTCTTGATTTTGGCTCAGGTCGTGAGATCGAGCCCTGCGTTAGGCTCAACGCTGAGTGTAGAGCCTGCTTGGGATTCTCTCTCTCCCTCTCCCTCTGCTCCTCCTCTGCTCACACTCTCTCTCAGAAGAGGAAGGGAGGAAGGGAGAAGGAGGAAGGGAGAAGGGAGGAAGGGAGGAAGGATTAAGTCTAAAGGAAAAGAGAGTAGTTAGAGACCACCCATAGCTTTACTCTCCCAAGGTAACCCCCGTGTGGAAGACAGACGGGGAGGGCGGGGGCTGGGCTGGTGAGGGGGGAGCAGCCAGAGCCCGGACTCCAGGCTGCAGCCTGCAGTTGTTCCCAAAGATTAACAGTGGGCTCCCGGGGGCCTCTCTTACGCGACTGTCAGAGATGACCTATGGTCCCGCGGAGCTTGGGCCTGCGTGCGGTCCTGAGAGATCTCCGTCAGAACAGTGCTGGGCTAACGGGGGAAGGTGGGGACGTGACTTATCAGAAGGCATGGCTCCCCTCAGTGTAAACGTGACGCCGGCCTCTCAAGTGTCTCCCCAGCATGTCAGTGGCTAGGTCCCATTAGTCACAGGTCACCAGTTAGCATGGAAAGTGGAACAAACGGGCTCTGGGCTCCGCCCTGGAGCAAAAGGGACAGAGGTGGAAGGCCGGTGGCAGGATCGCACTCCCCCCGCCGAAGCGGAGTCCCCACAGCGCCCAGTGCTACTCCCAGGCCAGTGTCCCCAACTCTTCTTAAGTGTCTGGTGCCTCTTGGGGCTCGGGCCACCTCCCCTCCCGGCTAGGGTCACCCACATCCCTCCTCCTCTGTGGTCAAGAGCTGCGGCTCTCTCTACTTCCTATCTATTCCAGTCTTTTTTCAAAAAGAGAGAGAGTGCACACGCGTGATGGGGAGGGCCAGAGAGAGGGGGCAGAGGATCTGAAGCGGGCTGTGTGCTGACAGCAGAGAGCCTGCTGCGGAGCTCGAACTCACGAACCTTCGGATCATGACCTGAGCTGAAGTCAGACGCCCCTCCATCTATTCCACTCTTGCCATTATCCTGGGTGACATCCAAGTCCACATGTGTGTCTCGCTGCTGTCCTTGTTTCAGTTCCTGATCTTTTCTTCAGCTCTCCTCCACCCGCCCCTTCGTTCCTTGGTGACCTCCTCACTCCCAGGACCTCCAGGAGTTTTTCCATTTCTGGAAGGGGGACTCTTGACTGTGACAGCCTCCTTCCTGCTCTTCCCCTATGATAGATTTATTTTTCTGCCTCATCTAGCCTTCCTTGTTCTCAACTGCTCTGCTTTCCTCCAGTCCATCAGCTTCCTCCCATCTTCATGTCCCTTCGGATGTGTCCTACATCCCACGGTCCTTCTCTGCCAGGTCACAGACAACCTTTTCTGCCAGTATCTCTAAGGGCCAAGGGGAACATCCTGGAATCATCCTTCTCAGAAGAAAGGTTTATTTTCTCTGGGGATTCACAGTCCCAAGATTAGTCTCAACAAACAAAGCCACATTTTCCCACTCTTCCTTCTTTTAAGTATCTATTCAGAAAATGTAAAGGACAGGGGCACCTGAGTGGCTCAGTCGGTTAAGCGTTCAACCCTTGATTTTGGCTCAGGTCATGATGTCATGGTTTGTGAGTTTGAGCCCTGCATCAGGCTGCACAATGCTTGGGATTCTCTCTTTCTCTCTGCCCCTCCTGCATATACTCTCAAAATAAATAAACTTAAAAAAAAGGTAAATTATAAAAAAAAAAAAGAAAAAAGAAAATATAAAGGACACAGCACTTCACATCTATTGTGACATAGTCAGATGGTATTTCCAAATCGGTTCTGACATCTGGGACCCCACCTCACTTTGTATACTTCTTTTTTTTTTTATGTTTATTTTTGAGAGAGAGAGAGAGAGAGAGAGAGAGAGAGAGAGGCAGAGCATCAGCAGGAAGGGTCAGAGAGAGAGGGAGACACAGAATCCGAAGCAGGATCCAGGCTCTGAGCTGAGCTGTCAGCACAGAGCCCGACGCCGGGCTTGAACCCACGGACTGTGAGATCATGACCTGAGCCGAAGTCGGACGCCCAACCGACTGAGCCACCCAGGCGCCCCTCACTATGTACACTTCTCAGAGTCTTCCTCCCTTCCCCATGTTCCCTTCTAATGGATCCAGCAAGTTTTCTTTGTCCCAGGATTTCTTCATAGAGAGGAGCTGCCTTTGGGGGGGTTCCTGGCATGCGTACTCCACGGGCTAGGGGTCCCTCAGGGAGTGACTCTCGTCGGAGATCAAACCCAGGCTGCCGCTACAGAAGCTGGAAGGTTCCGGACACTCTCTACAGCTGACATCACCAAGTGGCCCCTGACTTGCCCTCAGGCAGCCTGGCCGATCCAACAAGGGACTCCCGTCTGGAGCAGACCATCCTGAGATCCTTGACAACAGGGGCAGATGTGTCCAGGCCCACGGTGCCAACAGCAGCATCCCGTTGGCTGGTCCTTGGAGCCCCCGCCACCAGTCTCCTTGGTTTCTGCCCTTTTTCTCTGCCAGGTGTTTTGACCTTGCTGCTGATGTTGTGAGCTCCTGGGAGCTTTTCAATAAATTCCTTTTCTTCTTGAGTCGGCCAGAGTCGTTCGCTGTTGTTTGCAACTAAGAACCTTAACAGATGCATCCGTTCACTGGTTTGAAGATGATGCATTGTTTGTTCTACTAGTGGTTATCTTTATACACTTCTAAGATGAGCAGATATTATCACTGATTTGTTCAAAGCCCAAACTACCATAATGCTTCTTAATCATTCTCATTCTCACGGTTTTTAAAATTAGCTTTTGTGTGTGTGGTGGGGGAATGGACTTCATTTTTTTAAATTAATTTAAAAAAATTTACATCCAAGTTAGCATATAGTGCAACAATGATCTCAGGAGTAGATTCCTTAATGCCCCTTACCCATTATGCCCATCCCCCCCCACAGCCCCTCCAGTAAGCTTCTATTTGTTCTCCATATTTAAGAGTCTCTAATGTTTTTGTCCCCCTCCCTGTTTTGATATTATTTTTGCTCCCCATCCCTTATGTTCCTCTGTTTTGTATCTTAAAGTCCTCATATGAGTGAAGTCATATGATATTTGTCTTTCTCTGATGGACTAATTTCGCTTAGCAAGGTACCCTCAGGTTCCTTCCACATAGTTACAAATAGAAAGATTTCATTCTTTTTGATTGCCGAGTAATACTCCATTGTATAGATATACCACATCTTTTTTTTTTAAGTTTACTTATTTTTGAGAGAGAGAGACAGAGTGCAAGTGGGGGAGGGGCAGAGAGAGAGAGAGAGAGAGAGAGAGTAAGACACAGAATCCGAAGCAGGCTCCAGGCTCCGAGCTGTCAGCACAGAGCCCGATGCGGGGCTTGAACTCACGGACCGTGAGATTATGACCTGAGCCGAAGTCGGACGCTCAACCGACTGAGCGACCCAGGGGCCCTATACCACATCTTCTTTATCCTTTCATCTGTTGATGGACATTTGGGCTCTTTCCATACTTTGGCTATTGTTGATAGCGCTGCTATAAACATTGGGGTGCATGTGTCCCTTCGAAACAGCACACCTGTATCCCTTGGATAAATACCTAGTAGTGCAATTGCTGGGTCGTAGGGTAGTTCTACTTTTAATTTTTTGAGGAACCTCTATACTATTTTCCAGAGTGGCTGCACTAGTTTGCATCCCCACCAGCCGTGCAAAAGAGATCCTCTTTCTCCACATCCTCGCCAGCATCTGTTGTTGCCTGAGTCGTTAATGTTAGCCATTCTGACGGGTGTGAGGTGGTGTCTCATTGTGGTTTTGATTTGTGTTTCCCTGATGATGAGTGACGTTGAGCATCGTTTCATGTACTTTTTTTTTTTTTTTTTTAGGGAAGAAGGATGAGGACAGATTTAAGAAATTTGATCCTAGAAACATATTTGCTTTTTCTAACAGTCTAAACCTCTTTAGCACAAGAAAAGAACTTGAGTGTGACAAAACAGTAGGGCACAGAGGTGGTGATCAAGGCCTCTGGAGTCAGGCCGCCCAGGCTTGAATCTGGGCTCAGCCGCTAATTATGCTTAAAAGTCAGAATGGCCTTAGGCCAAAGTCAGACTGGACTGAAAGGTATTGACATTTATTATTTATTATTTTTTTTTATTTTTTATTTTTTATTTTTTATTTTTTTATTTTTTTATTTTTATTTTTTGGTATTGACATTTCTAAACAAAGAATGTGCAACCTACCGGCACACAAATAAGAGAACTCCCAGGCAAATAAGACAGCAGCCAGCAGCCTTCCAGTGTCCACGTTCCTCAATCCGCAGGGTTTAGCGTGAGGATGGCAGGTAAGTGTCCCTTTGTGTGACCTCCTTTAATGCAGTACCCTAACCTTTACCCTCTTTCAAGCTTCTGCACAGGGCAGGGAAGGACAACTGGGGGGCTGTTTAGTAACAGAGGCCCATGGCCCAGGTGAAGGATTCATACCCATTTTTTTTAATGTTTATTTTTGAGAGAGAGAGAAAGAGAACATGAGCAATGCAAGCTGGGGAGCTGCAGAGAGTGGCGGGGGGTGGGGGGGAGATTCGAAGCGGGCTCTGTGCTGACAGTAGGTAGCCTCCAGGTGAGCGACTCATGGAAGGCTGTACCCAGCTGGGTGAGAGTACCCTGGCTCAGGAGAATGCCCACAGGCTGGGGCTAGACTGGAAGGCCTGGAGGCTGCTACCACATTCTCTGGAACATCTGTAAGAGTAGCTGGATCTTTTTATCTTTTATTCAAGTATCTTCATCAGCACTAAAGCAATGTGGGCATCAGTCACTCAGCTAACATCTCTTGAGCACCACATGCCAGGCATTGTACAGGCCTAGGACGGGGGCATACAGACATACTGGCCTAGACGTGCTCTGACAGCTGGAACTCTGGGCGGCACCGAAGAGGGGTGCCTGCCCCAGGGGTGGGAAGGCGTCCAGGGGGAAGTGATGCCACTCAAGACTCCGTGGGGGAAGGGGTCTGACTGGCCTCTGAGCTTTGGCCAGGAGAGGCCGAGCATCTCTTAGGACAATTCCACCAAAACTGAATCCAGGAGAGGAGAGAGGAGACCCTAGAGGGAATGAAGGCTGTCAGAACGAGGAAGGGACACCGGACAGGCAAAAACAAAGCAAAGCAGACTGCGCTCCACATTCATGGCTGTCACTCTCCACACTTCTTCCTGGGCTGCCCTTCCTGGATTTGGATTTGCAATCTTCCCGCCAGTCTTTTTCCCTGGCTGGTTTACCTTCATTAGACACGCGTAGGCAGGATTTCTTTTGTTTCTATTTTAGTAAATTTTAAAAAATGACGTATACAAAATGAAAATGATACTTCTATTCTCAACACCTGTTAGGATCCTGGCAATTTGATTCCTATCATGTCCCCACACGTATCCCCTCCCCCCATAATGAATAATAGATTGTTTTCAATCATTTGCTTTTCAAAACTGCCTAGAACCATCAGGTAGAAGATTAATGGTTACAATGGGTGTTGAAGCTGACAATACCCAGTCTGATCGATTTTAACTTCACTAAAGTGGGACAACCGGACGTCAAGTGACTCCTAGAGGAAGGCAAGAGAAGTACAGGCCACCAACCGTGAAGTCTTCCTGCAAAAAAAACCCTGAGCCTTAATATAACAAGAGCCTCCAGATCTAAGATCAGTTTAAAAGAACACTGAGGATGGACGAATACCTTCAAGGTACCTTAAAGAGGGGCACCTGGGTGGCTCAGTCAGTTAAGCGTCTGATTTCGACCCAGGTCATGATCTCACAGTTCGTGAGTTTGAGCCCCGCATTGGGCTTTGCACTGACAACGCAGAGCCTGCTTCAGATCCCCTATTCCCCTCTCTCTCTGCCATTTCCCCGCTCTCTCGAGCGCTCTCTCTCAAAAATAAACATACAAAAAAAACCCCAAATACCTTAAAGGTATCATCCAAATCTGGAATAAGGTCAAATTCTATGGGACAAATGACTTGGTTTCTTCAATAAATAGTGTTTAAAAGAGGTTCTCTATTACAGATTTAAAGTGATTTGAGACATATCAATCAAATGGAATGTGTAGAAATGTTTGAATCTTAATTCAAGCAAACCAACAGTAAAAAGGCATTTTTTTTGAGACAGAAAATTGAACACAGACTAGCTATTAAGTGGTAGCAAGCCAGTATAATGTTACTGTACATAATAAAGTGTTTATAGGTGGAATGATAGGATACCTAGGAGTCACATTAAAATATTCAAATAAAAAAAAAAGGAAGGGAAGAAGGGAGAACATGAGTCAGGGAATAGTTACAAAAAATGTGGCAAAAATGTTGAAGTTTTGAACCAGGGTGATGGGTAAAAGTAGATTTGTTTTTTACTCTATTTAATGTATGTTTGGAAATGTCCATAATAAAATCCTTTTTTCTTTATTTTTTAACAAGATGCTTAATTTTTTTTAACATTTATTTATTCTGAGAGAGAGACAGTGTGAGTAGGGGTGGCGCAGAGAGAGAGGGAGACACAGAATCTGAAGCAGGCTCCAGGCTCTGAGCCGTCAGCACAGAGCCTGATGCAGGGCTCGAACCCGTGAGCGAGATCATGACCTGAGCCAAAGTGGGACACTCAATAGACTGAGCCACTCAGGCGCCCCTAATGTTTATTTTTGAGAGAGAGATAGACAGAGTGAGAGCAGGGGAGGGGCAGAGAGAGAGGGAGACACAGAATCCAATTCAGGCTCCAGGCTCTGAGCTGTCAGCACAGAGCCTGATGCAGGGCTCAAACTCACAAACCACAAGATCATTACCCGAGCCAAAGTCAGACGCTTAACCGACTGAGCCCCCCAGGTTCCCCAGTATGTGAATCTTTACTGCAAACTTAGAAAGAATTTTATTATGGGGACACCTGGGGGGCTCAGTTGAGTATCCGACTTCAGCTCAGATCATGATCTCACCTTTCATGAGTTCGAGCCGTACATGGGGCTCTCTGCTGACAGTGCGGAGCCTGCTTCGGAATCTCTGTCTCCCTCCCTCTCTGCCCTTAACCCTCTTGTGCTCTCTCTAAAAAATAAACATTAAGAAATATTAAAAAAAATCATAAGTTTATCAGTGTGACGGCTTCTTTATTATTTAGATACCTATAAGTGGAATTACGAAATGTAAGGAAAGAGAATTTTTACCTTGACTGGACATTGACAAATTTCTCTGTAGGTGACTGTAACGAGGGGATTCAAGACACACTATCCCGAAATATGGCACCTTGGCATATTGAGTATTTTAAGCTAAAGGAATTTGAACAAAGCAGGCGCAGAGAGGACTCTGACCTTCCCTGAGGCAATGGTGCCCTCCCTACTTGCAGAGGACAGGAGCACGCTTTTCTCCAAGACACCAAGAGGCAGATGAACGACAGGCCTTGCTGTTTCCTCCAGTTTACCACTGAGCTCATACTCCTTTTTCCCATTCCATGTTCCTTCCCACAAGTCTCCACTCTTCACCAAACATAGCATAAAACACCCAGGCTTAACCACTTCTTCAGGTCTTCCTTTTGAAGGCTCCCGTGTTACATAAAACTTACACTGAAGAAATTTATATGCTTTTCTCATTTATCTCTTGTTACAGAGCCCCCAACCCAGAATTTAGAAGGATAGAGCAAAAAAAATATATTTTCTTCCCTATGGTAACAACTTGCCAGTTTCCCATAATCCCAAAATCCTTGATGTTTTAAATTCTGTTAATCTGAAAGATACAAATTGTATCTTATTAAATTGTATTTTCCTGATGGTTGTATGGTCGAGCATTGTTTCACATTTTTATGTGCTAAATTTCTTCTGAAAATTGCTTTTCGTATCCTTTGTCCATTTTTGTCTTTTTCTTACTGATATGTAGTTTTCATATTCTGACAGTAGGCTTTTGTTATATACGTTACAAATATTTCTTCCCAATTTATTCCTTATAATTTTTGTTTACAGACACTCTTGCATCCAGAAGTTTAAAATTGTAATGTGGTCAAATAGGCCTTAATTTCACTTCCAGGTTTTGTTCTTTGTGCCTTAGGAATGACATTCATTCATGTCCCAAGGTCTTATTACTGATTAAAAGCAAAATTTATTTTAAGTGAACTCTATACCACGTGTGGTGTTGGAACTCACAACCCCAAGATCAAGAGTCTCCTGCTCCACAGACTGAGCCAGCCAGGCACGCCTCTTATTCCTGATTTTAGTAAGAATGCTTTTTAATTAGTGTCATCAATGTTTCACTTTTACAGGTAGGTTTTATTTCAAATAATGTGGTATTCCTCTTCCTTTGGTCTGTTAGTTTGACCTTTTTCTTTACCATGAAACATCCTTGCATTCCAGTGTTAAATCCTACTTGTAGTATTTTTTTTTTTTTACTACACTGCTTGATTCAATGTGCTAACTGCTAATGTTTTATTTGAACCATGCATCTTTATTCATAAGTGAAATGGGTTTTGCTTCGAGTTGTCCTTGATCAGTTAAGTCTCTAGTGAGGTACCAAATCTAAAACACGTAAGCAAATTGTTTTTCCTATTCTCCTTCCTTCCAGTTTAGAACTTTCTGACACTAGGACGCGCTCAAGGCCCCTGACTCAGGACCAGCCTTATCCACTCCCAACACACACATTTATTCCAAGGTGCTTTTTCAAATCCCAGTGCGGGGATAATTCCTAGGCTTTTGAACCTACTATTGCGCCTATTGGTGCTAATAGTGATTGAAAGATAACATTAATGATGGGTTTTAACTAAAAGAAACGATATTAAGTAATTGTGGAAGCAAATCAATAGCTGTGGCGTTCCTTAACCGCGGGGAGCCTCCATTTCCCCACATGTAAAATTTAACTATTAATAACACCTAAATCACAAGTTTGTTTTGAGAAGTCCATGGTATAATGTGTGAAAAGCAACGATGCCGGGCACAAAACAGGTATTAATGATTGGCTAGAACCATCACCACCGCCACTGGAGGCGCGGCGGCGGTGCCCGGGGTCGAGGCCGCCCCGAGCCCTCCTGTCGGGTCCCGGCCTCTGCCGCCCGGCGCTGGAACGCCCGCGCCTCCCTCTCGGCTACGACCGGTGGCGGCCTCAACGGGCTAACGGCCTTGAGCGCCTGGAACCTCTGTCCTTGCTCACCAGCCGGCAACGAGCGGCTGCTTTTATGACTGCTATTCACTTTCTCTGGACCCACCGACAAGGGTGTCCTGGGATGCGTGACCACCTGCCAGGTCCCCAAACCTAGAAGGACTTGCACCTTCTACTCTGCCAACCAGGACCGAAGAGCGCACGGCCCACGAGCACCGACACAAACCGACCAAACTGTCGGCCCTACGCGCAAGCGCAGCACGGGTGGCCCTGGCTCGAGACCCCGCCCCCAGGCTCGCGCTCTCCGCCTCCTCCTTGGGCTCGCGTCTCGGATTGGCCCAGAGACTGTGCGGGCTCTGATTGGCCGAGGCGGAATCACGAGGGCGCCGTCTCCTTCCGGAGAGGGTTACGTCCGGGGCTAGAGCCGGGGCGGCCGCTGGGAGGGCGCTCCGGGCCTGTCGGCGCCAGCGGGCCGCTCTGGACACCTCTGGAAGATTCGGCTGGGCACTGCGGTGCGCGGTGGCTCGCTGGGCCCTGGGTGGGCGGGGCCGCACCCCCGCGATCGCTTTTAAAGGAGGAGAGAGTGTGCAGGTTAACTTGAGAAGTGGCGGCTCTAGGTTCTGGTGTGAGACTCCTTATTTGTGTTGTAAGTTTGGATGGAGGTAGAGATGGACGTTGCTCCACTTAACACTGAGTTCTCAGGCTGGAAAGGTAAAGACATGTGAGTTGTAGGTACTGGTTTTGTAGCTGTGTGGAGGCTTTATTTTCGCCCGGTGTCCTTTCATTTGAGCAGTTGGTAGTGGAAGTAATTTTTAAAAACATGGAAATCATTTGAAAACGCGTGGTGAAGGGAGATGAGAGGGAAAGGGAGGCATTCTTGGAAGCTTACCTAATACCTTGAGTTACCATACAGTATGCGACATCTGACCTTCAAACATATACAAAAATTAATTTTTTGGATATATTTTGTTATTCACTAGTGTGAGCAAAATATTCCAAATGTAACTTTAGGATAAGGCCTAATTTTATTACAAGTAGAATTCTTACACATAGAATTTATTACAAATTAGAAACTTATTGCAGACACCAGAGGCAAAACGTACATTGTGTGCAATGTCAAAGGCCCTGTGATGAGCCTAATAATCTTGTCCATATTAAGCAGGAAAAAAAGCAAGATGAACCGAAGAAAATGAGTCTTTTTCCAAAGGAGATAGAAGATGGGGAAGGTGAGATGTCAGAAGATAAGGACAAATGGAAGTAGAGATGAGGTAATTATATGCACAGCAGATAGCAGAATGACTTACTGCTGTCAACAATCAGAAGCCAGAGTAAAACAGTTAAACTACCATGTTTAATCTGAAAAGTGTCCTGAACACTTTCTGACTAGTTTTACAAAGCCCAACTTCTAGAGTCCATGCTAAAACCTGATAGTCACTTTTAGGAAAAAAAAAAAAATTACAGTCCACTCGCATGAGCTTGGATGCAAAAACTCCTAACAGAATCTTATCGAATCAAATGCCAGTGTCCTGTAGAAAGAATAATAATCCATTGTGAGAAGTGAGGTTTGTTTGGGGGAATGCAAAAGTGTTTTTTGTTTGAAAAGTGATCTTGGTTGCCCAGGAGTACTGGCTTGAAAGAAAAATCTCTTGATTCTTAAAACTGCTCCATTAAATGTCATTAGTGTGTGTGCCTGCCAAACATCTGGTTTCCATATTTATTCTTTTGACAAATATTTAGGTCCCTACTACATTGTGTGCTTCTGGCTGGAAGCTTCTGTGTTGGTGTTTGAATATGGATGGGTTTAAGTGGAGTCCTAAAAGAATTGAGGTGGGTGAAAAAAAAAAAAAAAGAACTGAGGTGGATGAGTGAATACACAGCCGGTGAGTGAATGTTTCATTCACTGCAGCCGCTGCACTAGGACTTAATGCATTAAGCGACCATATTAGCCAGGCGTCATCAGCTCCGTTTTATAGATGGGAAAACAGATTTAGCCATTAACTAACTTGCTCATGGTTTTGGACCTAGTAAGTGACACAGCCAGGATTACCCATGGTTCTGCGGAATCCAAAGCCCTTACCCCTTCCTGGTTCATTTTTTTGTCTTTCCCCCAAGCAGTTGTTTTGCGCTGTCAGCACAGAGCCCGATGCACGGCTCGAACTCATGAACCGTGAAATCATGACCTGAGGAAATCAAGAATCATATACTTAACCAACTGAGCCACCCACACGCCCTGAAGTTTGTTTCTTTAGAGGAAAGAAAACCTGAAAGACTCCTAGTAAGGCAATCTGAATACTCCTACATATTTACCATTTTTTCCATCCTTTTATGGCTGCTCACCTACACCTAACTTGACTACAGGTTTTCAAGCTTTATCAAGTATGTCCAAAGCATTCAACTTGGTTTCCACAGATTTAGTAACTTACTTTTTGCATGACTGGTTTGTATGATTTTTTATGTAATTGAAGCTGCAAATACGATGGTCACTGACAGGTTTGGAACAAACACAGTTGGTGCTTATTAAGGATATACTGTAGTCATATGAGAACAGAAATGCCCAGGTGTATTTTGAGTGCCACAGAGGAACCCGCTAGCCATGCGTACTTGGCATTTCATGGTTGACGAGTTAGAAGGCCTGTTTGGAATTGAGACTGTCATTTACTCTAGCCATAGATATGTTATATGATAGTTAGACACAGTTAAGAGAACATCTCCTGTATTATGATGGTCACTATACATTGCATTAGCTTTCTGTACCAACCAGCCAGAAAGTTCTTGGTGAATGCAACTTTTGCTTTGGAACTCAGACTCTGGTGGCTTGGAGGAAAACAGGGATAGATAGTCACATATTTTTCTTAGGCTGATATGCATGTGATGTCGTTCTCGACTGTTCACACTGGTCACCCTTGGTCCTTAAAGTGTGGTTCTTATAATGGTTTACTCTGATTGGTGCAGCATATAGTAGTACTATTGCAGTTAGATGAACTTTTAGGGTAACTAGACTCTGAAATTGGCTCATTGAAATTATTTCCTTAAAACCCTCATCTTTTGGGACATCTGGCTGGCTCAGTCAGAAGAACATGTGACTCTTGATCTCCAGGTTGTAAGTTCAAGCCCCATGTTAGGTGTAGAGATTACTAAAAAAAACCAAACCAAACCAAAACAAAAAACCTCTCATCTCTTTCACCTGACTTCCCTGATTCCGTATCATTACCAAGCCAGACGAACTGGTCCTTCATCTGCTTGCCTATAAATGTGCTCGTAACCAGTAATGCTAATCACATGAACTTATCTCTCCCTATGATGTGGATTGAGGGCTATATATATACACCAGCTGTATTGGTTTCCTGGGGTTGCCTTAATAAAATATCACAGACTGGGTGGCTGAAACAGCCGAAATTTATTTTCTCACAGTTCTGGAGGCTAGAAGTTGAAGATCGAGCTGTTGGCAGGTTTGGTTTCTTCCGAAGCCTCTCTCCTTGGCTTGTAAGTGTCTGCCTTCTCACTGTTTATTCACATGGTCATTCGTCTGTCATCTGTGGCCTAATCTCTTATATGGACAGCAGTCATATTGAATTAGGGCCTACTCTAATGACCCCATTTAACTTAATTACTTCTTTAAAGGCCTGTCTCCAAATACAGTAATAGTCTTTTTTTAAAAAAAAAAAAAAACATTTATTTATTTTTGAGAGACAGAGCATGAGTGGGGGTGGGTCAGAGAGAGAGAGAGACACACACACAGAATCTGAAGCAGGCTCCAGGCTCTGAGCTGTCAGCACAGAGCCCGACATGGGGCTTGAATCCACAGACCGTGAGATCATGACCTGAGCCAAAGTCGGATGCTTAACCAACTGAGCCACCCAGGCGCCCCCAGTAACATTCTTAGATACTAGGGATTAGGACTTTGACGTATGAATTTTAGTGGGGTATAGTTCAGCCCATAACACCATGATGCCTTCCCTGTGTTATGACATTGTTCTAGTTAACACTGGCAATATAAAGACAGTGCTTCTATTAATTGCCCATATTTCTTTATCTTGTTCTTTTGTGTATGATGAGACTGCATTCAGTGTTTTGCTAAAAGTGTCATCTTTAGGTATCTAGTTTTATAATACCATGCCCAATTATTAGTAGCCATGGGATGGGAATTGATGGTATAATTAGGAAGCATGAGACTCAATCTTTGGGGCGTGGTTCTCATTCCTGTATGTTTCAGTCGTCTGTTATGCGAGGCGCTTCACTTTGGTGAATATTTGTATGCAAAGAGTTGACATTCTAAAGGCATGTGGAGCCACCTAAACAGTAGTTGACTTGGCATATTTTCCTAGGGCAGTAGCTTGGATACTTCTAGAAACTAGTTCCTTTTCTGTAAAGATTCTGAGTTGATAACTCTAAGTGAAGTCTAGGAATTTGTTTTTCTTTTCCTTTTCATAAGACAAGCATGCCCAGTGGTGCTGGGAGCTCTCTTACTGCACACTGAGAAGTTCATCTTAGATCAACATAGATGTTGACATAGGTGCCTGATCAAATCTTGCCCTTGCTGACTGTACATGTGGCTGTAACCTCTTGGGCAAGAGGAAGATGTGCTTTCATTGTTGCTGCCGCTCCTCCAGGATGTCGTCCCTCAGAAGAATAGTGGGAAGATCACTACTGCTTCAGAAAATAAAGTTGGGGGGAAAACGTCTCTGGCTCCCATGTTTGCTGAGAAACTAACATCACCACACTGGAAGGCCACCACATGGGCCAAGTTGCCAAAAGACAGGAGGAGTGCCAAGAAGGGAAATGAGAACGATGAGGAGGAGGAAGATAAGAACACTGAGCTGGGCCAGGATGAGAAAGGTCCTCTCCCAGAGGGGTTCCCAGCCAGTGGCCGGAAGATAGCAAGGGTCAGCCTTGTGCCGTTCCATGTTACTGTTGGAGGCGTTCTGTGAAGACACCCCCCCTTCAGAAAGTTGGCCTTGGCAGTCCCTGGCTGATTTTTCAGGCCTGGCTTCATTGATGAGGAAATCTCAGTGGACATTTGACCTCTGTTGTCTGCATGACCAGAATCAGAGTTTTCACTAAACCTTATACATTGATTGTTTCTGTCATAGTGAGTGTATATGAACCATGCAGGTTAATTGTCCCCCAAACTTAGCCAGGGGCGTCTGGCTGGCTCAGTCAGTGGAACATGTGACTCTGAATCTCAGGGTTGTGAGTTCGAGCCCCATGTTGGGTGTAGAGATTACTTAAAAATTAAAAAAAAAAAGATGCTGCTTCCAAAGAAGTAATTATTAATATTTTTATTAAAATACAATGGCAGTACATTGGAAGTTATTTCAAAATAAGAGGTTAAAGTGGCAGGTTTGTGTATTATAGCCAGATTTACAAGCAGTTTTTCTGAAAGAGCAATTTGTTATTCTTAATAAGTCTGTGTAGCAGTAATTGATTAGGTGGGTTTTCATTTAGATTCTGAAAAGGAAGATGCGTATTCTACATGGGTCAGAGGGAGAAAGCCCTTCTGTAGGGATTGGGGACAATGACTGAGGATAAAGGCTGTGAGGAAGAAGAGGAGGAGGAAGGTCAGCATGACCTAAATCAGCTCGGTTGAAGGGTAGCCCCTATCAAGGAATTCGAGTTGTAGGGAAGCCCTTGGGCAGAGGCTGTTGGATTTCTTTTAGGAACTTGAAGAACTTTTTGATTAATTTATAAATGCTTTTAAAAGTACTCTGACCAGACCTGACCCCTGTGTTTTGTGAAGAGTAGGCAGACCCTAGGTATGATATTTGTGATTAGAGTAGAAGCTTCTAGTTTACTCATTAGTGGTACAGAAAGATCATTAAAAATACAGTATTCTGGCTTTTGCCCACAGAACCTGTCCAAAAGAGACCTGATAAATGGAAGAAGGAAATGGCCAAACAGAAGGCTTCCCCTGAAACCAAAAAACAGAAATTGGACGGTAACTTGTTTGCTGTGTTTTAAAGCCCAAGACAAATCATGGGGAATTGCATATCGGTTAAGCGTAGGTGTGATATTTGCGGACAAGGCAAAAGCCCAAGTGACAAACAAGGGGATTTTTATGGCATTACAATATGCCAGAACCTTTAATGGAATTTTCTTTCAGCCTCATTGTTTCTCAACTGTTTGAGTTTGTTTTTTGTTTTTGTTTTACCTTTTTGTGTGGCAGTTGAACCACTTAGAACTTTCAAAGTGTCTGTAGGAAACCTGAATTTCAACAAAGCCGCTGCTGAACTAAAAACTGGTCTCAGTGATTGTTTTGCTAAAAATGATCTCACAGTTGTTGATGTCAGAGTTGGCTTGTCCAGGTAAATACCGATAGATGAAGAATGTTAAGTTGATCAGCCCAGCATTATGATCGCTGGAGAAATTACGAGTTCCAGTAGTTTTCTGTTTCATTCTGGGGTACCAGACTTCTGCTCGTCGGATCCGTTACCTGCTCTTCACCCTTCAGTGGGGTTTTGCATCAGTGTCTGGCAGTTCGAAGTGAGTACAGTAGTCTCTTATCCGCGGGGGAAATGTCTAACATCCCCAGTGGATGCCTGACACCACAGATAGTACTGAACCCTGCGTATGCTATGTTTTTTCTTTTACATACATATCTATGGTAAAGTCGAATTGACAAATTAGCCACACTAAGAAATTAACACCAATACAACAAAATAGAACAATTACAACAGAATACTGTAATGAAAGTTATATGAATGTGGTTTGTCTCAAAATATTTTTACTGTACTGTACACACCCTCCTCTGTGAAATGACAAAATGCCTCCGTGATGAGATGGAGTGAGATGCATGGCATAGGCATTGTGACCTCGCTTTAGAATGCTAGATCAGAAGGAGTATCGTCTGCTTCCAGACCACACAGTTGACTGTGGGTCACTACGACCGCGGATAAGAGGGACTACTGTATTTAAAATCTTGCAGTGGCTCTTAGGAAATCCATTATATCGGGGCATCTGGGTGGCTCAGTCCATTAAGCCTCTGACTTTGATTCAGGTCATGATCTCATGGTTTGTGAGTTTAGGCCCCACCTCAGGCTCTCTGCTGTCAGCTCAGAGCCCGCTTCAGATCCACTGTCCCCTTCTCTCTCTGTCCCTCCCCCACTCACATGCACATGCTCTCTCTCTCTCAAAAATAAAAATAAATAAGCATGAAAAAAATCCATTGTATTAAACTGCTATCCCATTTTTCCAATTGAAATGTTAAACTAATCCCAAGATTTTCCTTGTCTTTACAGAAACATTTTCATGATTTTCCACTGTGAGTGATGTTATTTGCCCACAATTATATTATTTTATTTTATTTTATTTCTTTTTTAAATTTATTTATTTTGAGAGAAAGAGAGCACAAGCAGGGGAGGGGCAGAGAGAGAGGGAGAGAGAGAGAGAATCCCAAGCAGGCTCTGCACTGTCAACTCAGAGCCCAGTGTGGGGCTCAAACTCATAAACTGTGAGATCACATCCTGAGCTGAAACCTAGTTTAACTCTTAACTGACTAGGCCACCTAGGCACCCTTGCCCAGAATTATTTTAAATTAAGTCATACATTTAATTACAGCCTCCTAGCTTTGGTGGCAAATCTAGGTTCTGGATCACTTCTGCTTTGTTGCCAAGTTGAATTTCATCTCTCCCACTTCTTTTGCATCAGAAACATATTTCCTGGGTTTGAGCATATTTTATAGTACTCTGACTCTCTTAGGTAAAAACAAAAAGAGTAATAATAGGGTGGCTCAGTCGTTTAAGCCTCTGACTTTGGCTCAGGTCATGATCTCATGGTTCGTGAGTTCAAGCCCCGTGTTGGGCTATGTGCTGACAGCTCAGGGCCTGGAGTCTGCTCCGGATTCTGTGTCTCCCCGACTCTCTGCTCCTTCCCTACTTACGCTCTGTCTCTCTCTGTCTCTCAAAGATAAATAAATGTTAAAAAAAAAAAAAAAACTTTCTGTAATAGCCCTTGTGTTTGCTAACACATTCCTCATTAGGAATGATATTTTTGTTCTAATTCACAAATGCACATGGCTCTTTCTCAAAACCAAAATTCAAAACCTTATTTCAGACTTCATTTTCTATAGGTTTTGGTTAAATTTGGTTAGTTGCTAAACCGAAAACGAATAAAGATTTCAACAGGTGAATTTGCACCGACTTTAGCTCTTGATCCAGAACAAGATTGCTCGATTTTGGCACTTTTGACATTTTGGGCGGATAATTTGTTGCGGGGGACCATCCAGTTCATTGCAGGCTACAGAGCAGTGTCCTTGGATTCTCCCCACTGGGTAGTAGAAGCACTCCCTCAGTTGTGACAGCCGGAATGTCTCTAGAGATTGTCAAACTTGCCCCTAGGCGAGAACCACTCCTCTCTGGTTATTTTGTGGCATTCTTATTGTGAGCCTTGGTTTTAAATTGTAAATGTGACTCAATGCTGATTTCCACTTTCACATCCAGTGTGACTCGCCAGCCAGAAGTCCTGTGCCTCTTGATCTTACTTGGCGTTTGTTCTTCTTTCTTTTACATCTCTTTAGGAAATTTGGGTAGGTGAATTTTAAATCTGCTGATGATCAGGGAAAAGGCTTGAAGCTTAGTGAGACCAAGGCCCTTGGGAATGAAATTAAATTGAGAAAACCAAACGGAAAGGAAGAAAGGTATGTAAACAGGGTAATTTATTTATAGATTCCTGTGTATCTAGAAGACTTTGGATCAGGAACGAGTATCAGATTCTTTCTTATTCTGTGCACGTACTCAGTTACCACCAGGTCACCTACCTGCACAGCACAAACTTTACGTGCATTGCTCTCAACTTGTGTGCTCTAGCTGCCTGGCTCACCTTCCCTGTCATAGCGCCCCTTGTCTACTGTACTCTCCGTCATTATGTACCTTACCTTCTCTGCCATAATGTCCTCTCTAGGCCTCAGTCCCTGACCACCTGCAGCCCATCCATAGAATTTCAGTTTAAAGGTCACTGCCTCAGCTCAGAAGAATTTTCCCTTCCAAGCGAGATTAAGGGTTTTTTTTTGGGGGGGGGTGGAGAATTCTCTTCCCTTCCCTTCCGTTCCCTCTCTTTTTTTCTATTTATTTTCAGTAATCTCTCCTCTGAACGTGGGGCTTGAACTCATGACCCAGAGATCAAGAATTGCGTGCTTTCCCAATTGAGCCAGCCAGGCTCCCCTATGTTAAGTCTTTACTAGATATTCTCATTTCCCTTTTACTTTTTCTTCTTAGCACTTACCAGAGTTTGTAATTATGCGACTATATGTTTATTAGCCTTTTCCCCAACCAGCCCACATTCCCTAGAGTAGAGGCCAAGTCTGTATTTTGATGTACCATGTAGCATAGGCCCTCACCCAGATGTACCCAGATGTGTGTTCAAATATTTGTTAAATGAAGGAGTATATATTGCTATTAACACTCTCCAAATCTTGGAGAAGTATTTTTCCTCCCTTGAAGAACTTTTGATGCTTATTAGAGCTGAACCCAGACTGAAAATATATAGCTCAGAATACCAAAACACCTGTCATCAAGGATCTGCCTGATAAAGTCACTCAGCATGAGTTAAAAGTGTTTAAGGATGCCTTTCAAATCAGCAAGGATGGGATGAATAAAAGGTGTGTTTTGTACCTGTATTGAAAAGAATGTATTTCTACTGGATTCAGACATAACAGAATTTTACTACATTCTCCCAAATTACCTAGGCCTGATTTTATAAAAGAAAAGAGTAGTTATCCATCCTTTCCACCAGCAGGCATAAAAAACTGAAGAGGGCATCACAAATAGTCAGAAGTTTCTAGACTGTAGTGGTGTCATTGAGAAATGAAGGTTTACTCTACCTAGTTCAAGATTGAAAATTGGAAGAATTCAGTCATAGATTATCTCCATTCTCCAGTCTCCAGGGCTGACTCCAGTAAAACAGCACCCTTGCTCACTTGCCTGGAGAGGTGGCAAAACAAGCATTGAGTTGGAACTATGTTAGAACTATGTTATTGAGTTAGAATTATGTTGTAACTGGGGCACCTGGGTGGCTCAGTCGGTTAAGTGTCCTACTTCAGCTCAGGTCATAATCTCACGGTCGTGGGATCGAGCCCCACATTGGGCTCCATACTGAATGTGGAGCCTGCTTGGGATTCTCTCTCTCCCTCTCACTCTGCCCCTCCCCTGCTTGTGATCTCTCTTTCTCTCAAAAATAAATAAACAAACATTTTTATTTTCATTTTTATTTTTTTATAAACATTTCTTAAAAAATGGACAAAGTGCTTGATTGGACATTTCTCCAAACAAGGTGTACGAGTGCCCAATAAGAACATGAAAAGATACTCGACCTGAGTCGTTAAGGAAAATGCAAATCAAAACCATGGTGTGATCCCACCTCACACCCAGTAGGGTGGCTATAATAAAAATGGCAGGCAATAACAAGTGTTGGCAAGGACACGGGGAACTTGGAACCCTCATTCATTGCTGGTGGGAATGTAAAATCGTGTCATTGCTTTGGAAAACGGTTTGGCGGTTTCCGAAAATGTTAAACATAGAGTTGCCATATGGTGCAGCAATTCTGCTTCTAGGTGCGTACCCAAAAGAAATGAAAACGTATTTCCGCATATTTCTACAAAAGTTCATACCAGCTTCGTTCTTACTAGCCCAAAACTGGAAACAATCCCAATGTCCACCCACTAATGACTGGATAAACAAGACGTGCTACTTTCATACAACGTAATATTGTTTTGTCATAAAAAGGAATGAAATACCAACATATGCTGCAATGCAGAGGAATCTGAAAAACATTTGGCTAAGTGAAAGAAGCCAGACACAAAAGATCGCACAGTCCTATGGTCCCATTTGTATGAAATGTCCAGAATAGGCAAATAGCATAGTGGTTGGGCTATGGGGTGGGAATGAGTTGAAACGAGGAGTAACCGCTGATGGACACTTTGGGAGATGATAAAAATGTTCTAAAATTAGATTCTCGTGATGGTTATAGAATTCTATAAATACACCAGAAATCATTGTGCACTATTTTATCTTTAAGTCATCCCTGCACCCAACATGGGGCTTGAACTTACAACCTGGAGATCAGGATGCTTCACCGATGGAGCCAGCCAGGTGCCCCTCACTGTACACTTTAAATGGATGATTTTTTTTTCTTTTCTTTTCTTTTTTTAACATTTATTTATTTTTGAGAGACAGAGAGAGACAATGTGATCAGGGGAAGGGCTGAGAGAGAGAAGGAGACACAGAATCCGAAGCAGGCTCCAGGCTCTGAGCTAGCTGTCAGCACGGAGCCTGACATGGGGCTCGAACCCACAAACCATGAGATCATGACCTGAGCTGAAGTCGGACGCTTAACCGACTGAGCCACCCAGGAGCCCCCAAATGGATGATTTTTTAATACATGAATTATATCTCAGTAAAGCTTAAAAAATAGAGTGTGGGGCGCCTGAGTGGCTCAGCTGGTCGAACGTCCAACTTCAGCTCAGGTCATGATCTCAACGGTTCATGATTTTGAGCCCTGCATCGGGCTCTGTGCTGACAGCTCAGAGCCTGGAGCCTGCTTTGGATTCTGTGTCTCCCTCTCTCTCTGCCCCTCCCCTGCTTGTGCTCTGTCTCTCAAAAATAAATAAAAACATTAAAAAGAGTGTGTATATGTGTACATTTGCTTTTATATGTACAGCCTGTTGCCTCTGAGGATAGAAATTGGGCAGAAGGCACACGTCACCATATCCTTTTCTACCTTTGGCCTTTTGAATCTTGTGTGTGTGTTACTAATTTGGAAGACGAAAGTACTGAATGCTGACTATGCTTTCTTCTCCCCTCCACCAGGTCCCCATAATTGCAGGATCGCCTGTGTTGATTTCAAGTCACAGGCTGATGCAGAGAGAGCCTTGGAAGAGAAGCAAGGGACAAAGATTTGAGGGCTTGCCATAGCTCTGGACCACGTTGGAGGGACAAGCCAAGGCCAAGAAGAGAGAGGCAGGAAGAACAGCACGTGGAGAAGTAAGGGCCGCTAAAGCTGCGTAGACTGAAACTTGCCAGGGTTGGGTCGTCAGCCAGGTTCCCCAGAGAGGGGCTAGAATCAGGATAGGGACACTTTTTTTTTTTAAGTTTATTTATTTTGAGAGAGAGAAGGAGAGGGGCAGAGAGAGAGAGAGAGAGAGAGAGTGGGAGAGAGGATTCCAAGCAGGCTCCACGCTGCCAGCACGGCGCCCGATGCAGGGCTCAAACTCACAAACCATGAGATCATGACCTCAGCTGAAACTAAGAGCCGGATGCTTAACTGACTGAGCCACCCAGCGCCCCTCAGGATAGGGACACTGAAATACAATTTCTCCCTGTATTAAAAATGGGTAAGTCCTCCTCAGATCAAGCTAATGAGTACTGTCCTAGCTAACTGTAACCTTGAAGTCTGCAAAAACACGGCACTTTGAGATGATACATCAGCTTAGCTCCCCTTTTTGGGGGCCCTCTAGGATTCTGTTTGGACAGGCCCCTAAAGCTGTGGTTTCAGAAATTAGATATTTAATTTTCTTCAAGTAGAGTTGTTGTCAGGTTCAAACCAGAGACCCCAAACTGGAGTCCCTAATCTACGTAATCTAATGAGTAGTCGTAATGGCTTCTATAGTATTTACAGGGGGGAAAAACCCAATTTATTAGGAATATTTTTAAAAATCAAGAAATCTTGCCTAGAAATCTGGGTTCCCAGCTTCTTTTGCTGCTGCATCAGAAAATCTGGTGGCCCTGGGGCTGCATTCCTACAGGTCCGCAGTCGCCTGCACGGGAAAATCAGAGGCTTCCTCTTAGCTGTTTGTTACAACCCCCACCATTCGCTAAGTTCTTTCCTAACTGAGGGAGCGAACAGCACACTTAACACTTTGAAAAAATAGAGTCAGTACTTTTTTCTTGCAAAGTACTACTTTTCTCCTATTAGTGAAGATGACCTGTTAATGTTTCTTCTGCATTTGTCTCTTTCAAGAGTGGGAAAATGGAAGCTAGAACAAGAAAGCCACACATTTAAGAAAAATGGGAGCGTGCTTATTTCTCTATGGAGGGAAAGAACGTCCCTACGCGCTTAATATGCACACAGAGCGTCTGGGTGGGAGGAGGGTAACCCCTGACGCATTTATGAAACAACACAGCAGCAACCACAATGGATATACAGAAGAGATGCGTGATAAAAAGCTAAGGGAACTGAAAAGAAGACCGAAATTTCAACGTGACGTCCTTTTGAACGTGAATAAAATAAGTGACGCTGCTTCGAAATGCAGTTATGTATTAAGTGAGAAAATTGCCCGGGCATCCAAACCTTTTCCAGACGGCGAGTTTATAAAGGGGCGGCTGCTGAGTGCCACGGAGATCACGTGCCCTGAGCAGAGTCGAGTGTTTGCCAACGTGAGTCTATGTGCTAATATTGTTCCGCAGGACGTTGGTGAGACGGCTGGGAACTTACCAGACAAGCGGCCAGGAAGAGGGAAATCATCTGTGGCTTTCTCCATTGCAGCTCACGAAGGGGCTGGTGGAGATCATGCCCCCCAACTGGCTGTAGTTATTCGTGCTGTTGATGAAACTTCTGATGTGATGGAAGAGCTTTTGGACATGGTACCCACGACAGGCACCCCGTCAGGAAATGACTTATTCGTATGTGTGGAGGAAAGTCTTAAAAAATTTAATGTAGACTGGTCGAAATTAGTCAGTGTTAGCACAGATGGCAGTTCTGCACCGGCTGGTGTTAAACAACTTGTTACAGAACTTAAATCTAAAGTGCGGGCGCCTTGCAAAGACACAGAGCTTAAGTCTGTGCATGGCCTCATTCTCCAGGAGTCACTTTGCGCTAAGAAGTTAAAAATGGATCATGTCATGGACATAGTGATTCACACCATAAACTGGATACATTCCCATGGCTCACACCACAGAGAGTTCAGTGCTTTGTTCAGTGAGTTAGACGCACAGTATGGAAGCCTGTTCTCCGTGGGACTTACGTGGCTGAGTCGTGGCATGGTGCTAAGGCAGTTTTTTCGAACTGTTGGAAGAAACTGATTTTTTCATGCCTTCTAAAGGAAAATCTGTTCCCCGGCTTACTAGCAAAGATTGGGTCAAAGCCTTAGCCTTTCTGGTCGACATTATGACTTACCTAAGCACGGCGGGGATCTCCCTGCAAAGGCGTTCACAAGTGGTTACACAGATGTATGACTCAGTTCGCTCGCTCCCAACGAAGCTGTGTCTTTGGGAGACCCATTTGGCGAGGAGCAATCTGGCCCACTTCCCTCCGCCGAAGTTAGTTTCCGAACATGAGAGAGATGGCCTGAACTATATTCCCAGAATCACAGAGTTGAAGACTGGGTTCCAAAAACGGTTCTCTGGTTTCAGACTTGATGAAAACGAGCTGACGTTGTTCAGTTCACCTTTTCTCAATTAACATGAACGATGTGAGCGAGGAGCTACTGAACTTAGGTGGAGGTTACTGCACTGCAGTGCAACATGATACCGACAACGAAATATGACGGAGTCGGAATCCCAGAATCCTACAAACACCCTGGGAATGGGTGCCCGAGATATAAAACCCATTGTGCAAAGACTCTGGCCATGTTTGGAAGTACCTACGTTTGTGAGCAGCTATGTTCAGTCACGAAACAATAGAAAACTAAGTATTGCGCTCAGTTAAAGATTCAGGGGTGAATTCTCTGCTGCAAGGTCCTGTAACCAGAGTCACACCCTGACATTGACGGACACTTTGGGGCTTAAGAAAGGAATGTCATCGTTTGGATTTCAAATCTAAGGAGTAATACGTTATGGAACTTTGATGATTTCCATTTCCAAATTGTATTTGTTCAATGTCAAATTTAAACTACAATCTCTGGCATCCTACGTTTGTACCTTATCACATATAAGATAATGTTTGATTATACCTTGGCAGTTTATTTTTCCCCGGCTGTACCTTTCTGGCCTTTAGAGTGATTCTCGGTGGTAAACCTCTGCCCTGAAAGCAGCCAGCCACTTTGCTCCTAAAGGCACTTGCGGGCTGGGGATTCGAACCAGGGAGTCAGCTGGATGCATGGGGTATTTAGATGCCTAGAGCAGCTCTATCCCCAAGGCTGACAGACCTGCCACTGGGATCTTGGGACTCAGGCCAGAGTAAGCCCCCTCCCTGGACAGAGATGAGACAGCATAGCGAATACTAGCCTCTCGGCCTCTCTTTTGGTGCTTCCATTTTAGATTTATACGTTTCTTTGAAATTTCAACGTTGTTGGTCAGCATTAGCGCAAGTTATGACTGGTCCCACAGCTGTTCTGCCTCGTACAGGCGTGGATAGGCGTTTCCCCCACATCAGGGCCACCCCCAAGGGGATGCAGAATGAGGGGTCAGTGTGTGGAAGAGCTTATGAGCATTTTTCCAGGGAGAAGGCCCATAGCTACCATCAGCCCCTTACAGAGGTCTGTGACCCAAAAGGTGTTTTTCCATTGTGAAATCGGTACATGACTGCTCACTGTTACAGACACTGTATTTTAAATAATCAGTCCAATTATAAAAGTGAAATATACTTATTGTAGAACATTTGGAGACTACAGAGAATTGGAGGGAAAAGTCTATAATCTCAACAACCAGAGGTAACCCCTATAAATATTTAGGTATGTTTGTATCCTTTCACTTTCTATGTATCATTTTATATGGGTGAGTGCATGATGTCTGAATCATTTTGTGTTCTGTTCCCCTTCCCCCCCTCTTTTAACAGTGAAATCCTAAAGATCTGTTAGTCTTCCAAGCTCAAAGTTGAGTTTATCTGACTGCGTCAGGTGTGTACTGATGGGCCTTTGGCAGCCAGGGCAAGTTCTCTTAGCGTCACATAAGCTATAGGATTGATTTTTCTGTTCTTCCAGGCTCCGAGAAGGCCAGAGAAACACCCTGCTGTCCGGGGAAGGAGAGGCAGGCTGCATCTGATGACACTCAGGACAGCCGTTGGGCGGATGTTCTGGGACCATTGATGAGGGTAAAGAAGCTCAGCGTTCTAGATCTGACCTTGACCTCTGCACCATTTGCCATCACCGCCCACCCCTTCTCTCTCCTTGAAATCTCACTCTCATTTTCCTCTTTCCTCTCAGAATGCTTCTTCTCAGGCCCTCTCCTTCCTCTGTCCATTAAATGTTGATTTTTTTTCCAATGATTTTTTCTCCCTACAATTTACCTTTAGCATTTTTGGGGTGCAGGGGACAGGGGAGGTCAGTCAGGGCTCTCTTAAAGCATCACTTGAAAGATACCAACCCAGGGCACCTAGGTGGCTCAGTTGGTTAAGTGTCTGACTCTTCATTTTGTCTCAGGCCATGATCTCATGGTTCCTGAGATCCATCCCTGGGTCAGGCTCCACCCACTCGCTGATAGCAGGGAGCCTGCTTGGGATTCTCTCTCTGCCCCTCTCCCACAAAAAATAAATAAACTTTAAAAGATACAAACCCTCTTCCAAGAACTACACACACCTGTACCTACATGTGTGTTTTTATTACACTTTCAGGAAGTCTCCAGACCCTAGAAGCCCAGCTTGGGGCCATCTAGTCCCATGGCTTCAGTTATGTGCAAGCTTCCGGTATAGAATCTCCAGCCCTGCACTTCCTTCTAAATGCCAGCCCAGAAACTGCCGGACCTCTCCACTGGGATGTCCCATAGGCCCTTGCAGTGCATGGTGTGGATGATTGAAATCATTTCTCTCCCCGACTCCTAAACCAATTCTCCTCTGGTTTTCTTTATTTTAGTGAATGGTACCATCATCCCCCCAGTTCTGGCTCAAGCCAGAAACCTGGCAGTCATCTTGGACTCCTCCTTAACTCACTTCCCATTTCTATTTAGTTGCCAAATCTTGATTATACTACTTAACCAAGGTTTCGAATCTTCCCACTTCTCTACAGTCCCATTAGTAGTGAACACTACTCTAGTGAGGACCATTGTCATCTCTCGCTTGAACTTCTGCAAAAGCCCCTACCGGTCTCCTGCTTCTGGTTTCCCCATCTACAACTCTTCGCTTTCAAAACATTCTCCAGTCAATAGAGTGACCAAAAAACAAGTCAAAACAAATTCAAATGAAGTCACATTACTCCCCTGCTTAACGTTCTCTGATACGTCATTTATAAGAAAAGCCAAACTCCTCTAACTCAACAACAAAAAACCAAACAACCCAATTAAAAAGTGGGCAAAGGACTTGAACAGACAGTTCTCCAAAGAAGATGTACAGATGGCCAGTAAGCACATGAAAAGATGCTCAGCATCACTCATCAGTAGGGATGTGCAAACTGAAACTACAATGAGATACCACCTCACATCCGTCAGCAACAGCAAACAGCAACAGCAAACAGAAAACAAGTGTTGGAGAGGCTGTGGAGTAATTGGAACCCTTGTGCACTGCTGGGGAGAATGGAAAATAGAACAACCACTGTGGAGAACAGTATGGTGATTCCTCAAAACTTAAAAATAGAACTAGCATATGATCCAGCAGTTCCACTGCTGGGTGTATACCCAGAAGACCTGAAAGCAGGGTCTAGAAGAGATATTTGTATACCCATGTTCACAATAGCTAAAACATGGACGCAACCCAAGTGTCTCTCGACGGACAAATGGAGAAGCAATATGTGGCATATACATACAACGGAATATCATTTGGCCTTGAAAAAGAAGAAAATTCTTGGATGAACCTTAAGAACATCATGCTAAGTAAAGTAAGCCAATCACAAAACAAACAAATACGGGATGATTCCACTTAGAAACTTAGAGTCGTCAGTCAGGATCCTAGTGGGAGGGGGAGCGGGGGCTTCGTGTTCAGTGGGTATAGAGTTTTAGCTTTGCAAGATGAAAAGAGTTCCGGAGATGGATGGTGGTAGTGATTGCACAATATTACAAATACATTTCATACCATTGAACTATACACTTAAGGACAATTAAGATGACAAATGTTATTTGTATTTTACCCAGTTAAAAAAAGGGGGGGGGGGCGCCTGAGTGGGTCAGCCAATTGAGCATCTGACTTTGGCTCAAGTCATGATCTCGCAGTTTGTGAATTCGAGCCCCGAGTCAGGCTCTGTGCTAACAACTCAGAGCTTGGAACCTGTTTTGGATTCTGTGTCTCCCTCTCCCTCTGCCTCTCTCTCTCTCTCTCTCTCTCTCTCTCTCTCTCAAAGATAAATAAACATTAAAAAAATTTTTTAAAAAGGAAAAAAAAAACCCCAAACTCATCACCTACAATGGGTCTACAAAGCCATATGTAAGAGGGGCTCTCCCGTTTCCCTGATTTCTTATCCACGTTGCTCTTGGCTGTGCACCTGATACTTGACTTCTTTCTGTGCCTTAAGTCCTTTGCATAGCTCTTCCTGGAATATTCCTCTCTGGGTCTCCTGACCACCCAGGTCAGAGCTTCAGTGTTACCTCCTCAGAGAAGCCTCTCCTGACCCACCTTCGAATGACCATCCCCATGCCCCAGCCAATCCCTCCCTCACCTTTTTTGTTTCCACTTATGTGATATTCTTACTCCCAAAATGTTCTATCATTCTCAGTGTGTCATATCAGGAAGCATACGGAGTCCATTTGCCCCCTTCCTGGTGATGTTAACTTTGATCATTTGCTTAAGATGGTTTCTGCCAGGTTCCTTCACTATAATATTGTTTATAAGTATCTCATGGGAAGATACTAAGAGACTCTCTAAATAGTCTGTTTCTTATCCTACTTTCACTCACTAATTTTAGCATCTATAGATGATTCTTGCCTGAAACAGTTACCACTGGGGTATTTGCCAAATGGTAGGTTTCAATTTCCCTCATTCTACATTTATTGGTTGGAATTCTGTGAGGAAGTCCTTTCCCTTCACCCTCATTAATTTTTTTCTTCATTCATTCAAGTATTTATATCTATATGGACTCACAGATTCTAATTTTATCTTATAGCTTTAAAAAATTTTTTTTAATGTCTTTATTTTATTTTGAGAGACAGAGATAGAGAGCAAGCAGGGAAGGGGCAGAGAGAGAGGGAGACACAGAATCTGAAACAGGCTCCAGGCTCTGAGCTGTCAGCACAGAGCCCGACGCGGGGCTCGAACCCACGGACTGTGAGATCATGACCTGAGCCGAAGTCGGACGCTTAACTGACTGAGCCACTCAGGCACCCCATATAGCTTCTTATTCTAAGGGTTATAATCTTTTATGATCATTATTTATTTTGTCTGTTAGATTGTCCCAGATTTGTCATGGGAGCCCATTCAAGTTGCCTCCTGTGTCCACTGACATGGGTCCACATGTCCTCGTTATTATTTGAACCCTTCCTTACCTTCTGGCACCACAAGATGTTGGAAGCTAGTCTTGTACTTTCCTTGCCACAGCCCTGAAGATATGGCTATTCCCCAAGAAGTCTTGGGGCCTTTCATTGCAGGGTGGCATTAGATACCAAGACCTGGCTGCTGGGTGAGGTCATTGATGTTGGGCATTAGGACCTTCAGGCCCTCTCAGTGGATGATCAGGAAAGGTATGTACATACACATAGATACCAAAAGCTATTGTGACAAATCTGTCTGTAATTTCGAAAACCGTGAGTTCACAATGATGCCTCTACTTCCAGTCCAACACCACAGTGTTTATTCTAGCCGACCCCCTTTCCATATTTTTAACTCATTTTTCTGACAGTGAGAAATCTGGCTTTTATTAGTATAATTTTCTTTTTTTAAATAATTTTTTAAAGTTTATTTTTGAGAGAGAGACAGCATGAGTGGGGAAAGCAGAGAGAGAGGGGGAGAGAGAGAGAGAATCCCAAGCAGGCTCCGCACTGTCAGCGCAGAGCCTGATGCAGGGCTTCAACTCATGACCAAGAGTTGACGCTTAACCAACTGAGCCACCCAGGTGCCCTAATCAGTATAATTTTCTTATCTGCTTAGTGCAGATATGAAAAATAAACCTACTACTTGGGGTACAAGTTTTTCCTTTAGTCTCAGAGTAGTTGGTCTAAAGATTCTTTTCTAAAGTTGCTTAAGTGAGTTGTCCCCGTGTCCTCAGGGTTATTATTTGTTTTTAGTACACTTGGGGTTATTTGTTCCTGTTTATATTTCACTTCGGGTCGTCTCCACTCCTCCTCTTCCCCCATTCCTTGTCGATTAAAAAATGTTTTTAACAGTGTGAAACATAGTAATGATTCAAAAGGGCAGAACTATACAGCCATGTCCCGAGAAGCGTCACTTCCCCGTGCCTTCCGCCTGTCCCACTTTCCCACCTTCACACCCTGTGACCGGCCAAGTAACCAACTTCGGTTAGTTTCTGCTCCATCCCTACTGTATTTCTTTTTGCACGTTCCCCTTCTTTACATGACAGGAAGCCTACTATAGATCGCTTTTACCCTTTGCTCTTTACACTTAACAGTTTCTTGGAAATCGCTAGGAGACATATGAGCTATTGTGTTATGATGCTGCTTACTCACCTACCGCTCCGTTTCCTCAAGTTCACCGTCCACATTTGTGAAGTTGTTGAATAGTCTTGCCTCTTGTGCATGAAGAACGGCATGGACTATTTGGGGGAAGCGAAAGGCGGACATCTGGCCAGTGCAAGGCTCTGAGGAGGGGAGGTGGTGGGAGGTGAGGCCGGAGAGACAGGCAGAGGCCAGATCGGGGCCAAGGCCCTGGCTTGCTACACTCGGGAGCTGATCCCGGCAGACCGGACTGGGCCAGGGCCAGGGTGAGAAGGCAGGGAGACCAGCAGTGGTATGGCCGGGCCTGAACAGAGGCAGTACCAGAAGGGACTGTTGGGAGGGTGACATCTGGATGTGGAGGGACGCCAAAGTCAAGGATGCCTCCCCGACTTCTTGCTTGGGGACCAGTGGAGAGAGCGAAGGCAGAGGAGCTGGTCTGAGGGAGGTGGAGGGCCTGCAGTGGTAGGCCTGGGTGTCATCAGCTGGGAGTGGTGCTCTAAGCTGTGGCTGTGCCTGGAACACCAAAAAATAAGATTCGAGAGTGGGAGTGGCCTGATGGTAAGGGAAAGAAGCCACGCCCCAAAGGCTACCTACTGTACGATTTCATATCCACGACCTTCCTGAAAAGGCAAAACCGTACAGACAGCAAGTGGAGCAGGGGTTGAGGGGGCTGGGACCGGCTACGAGAGGGCACGAGGGAAAGCTTAGGGGGGCTGGCAGCATTCTTTCTCGGCTCCTCCATGATTGTACATGTTTACTAAAACTCCTTGAACTGTCACCCAAAAAGGTTGAGTTTTACTGTATGTAAATTACACCTCAGTAGGTGACTTCTTAAAAAATGGAAGGAGGGGAGCCTGGGTGGCTCAGTCGGTTAAGGGTCCGGCTCTTAATATCCTCTCAGGTCATGATCTCACAGCTCAGGGCAGAGCCTGCTCAAGATTCTCTCCCTCCTGTCCCTCTGTCCCTCCTCTGTTCGCGTGTGTCCTCTCTCAAAAATTAAAAAAATTAAAAAAAATTAAAAATGGAAGGAAGCCCAGGGGACACTGATGGCTGTGAAGCAGTGAGGAGAGAGCCCGAGTCCTGAGTCTGTATGGAATAGAGGGATCAAGTGTCATATACCAAAGGGGTCAAGTTAAGACCCATAAGGTTTCCAACAGATGTAATAACCAGGAGGCCATTGGTGACCTCACTGGAGAGATTTATTTTTTCCCCAATGTAGGCCTCCCATCTTTCCCCTGTAGGGTCCCCAACTTCCCCCTGTAGGGTTCTCATCTTCCCCATTTAGGGTCCCTGTCCTCCTTATGTAGGGTCCTTGTCCTTTCTAGGCTTCCCAGCAGACAGTGAGCTTCTGGAGACAAGCCTGATCAGGAGTCCCAGGAAGGATGAGCAAAGGCCATCCTCTGCAATAATAGCAAAGAAATAGCAATGATGGGGATCCCCGAGGTAGTCCCGCCGCCCAGCACCATAATTGCGTGGCCAAGTGTAGAATGAAAATGCTGGGCTCCTGTTTTTGTTCAGATTTCAAGACAGCGACGATGAAGCACTTAACCAGTCCCAGGGCCCTTCAAAGTATGTGTCACACACTCATGAAGCTGGCCCTGCTGCCACCTGAAAGTCGGGGCCCCCAAGAAAGCACAGCTGCTTTAGGATCTGGCTGGAGAAGCCAGCAGGGTCTCTCAAGAACAGGCTCACAGGCTTGGCGGGAACCAGGATGTGCCTTGGCGCTGCCACCTGCTGGCCATGTCATGACACTGCACCTCCCTTCCGAGGATAGAGTGGGAAACAGCTCTGTGAGGACCAGGTGACCAACACTGCCCTTCCTTCACTAAGAAGAGAAAACAGGCCCATGGGGCCTTCTGCTGGTGTCACACCAGCCACAGCACCCCAGTGATAATGGCAGCACTTCACTGTCACATTTAAACTTCTCTGTTCTTTACAAGCCCACAAAGTAGAGATGATTCTCTGCACAAATGAGTAAAGGAAAGTAAGAATTCAAGTTTTCGACTAGTGTGGTTGCCTCCCATAACCCTTCTCTGTTGTTTCAGCCCCTAATAATTTTTGAGGGTACCCACCGGCCTAAGTGCTGACCCACCTGGTCCTGGGGCTGGGGCAGGTGGCCCAGGCCCACACGGAGCAGCATAATTCCATTACTGGGCCACAGGGTGGACCTCTAACCCAAGGCCAGTGGAGACGACTTTTTTAAGCTGGGGCTGCTGGAAAAAAAAAAAAAGTTTTTTAGCTCCCTCTGGATCCTAGGATGTGTAGACATGAGGTTCGGTATTTGACCACAGCAAAGGACACTTGGCCAGCATGATGAAAGCTAGTCTAAGCATGAAGCTTACGTAGAACCACAGGGAAAGAAAGCCCAAAAGATCGGGTACATGATGACATCATTGAGCTGCTGGATGAAGCCAGCCCTGAAGTGCTACGACTCGGGGCACCCAGGACTTTGCGGTGCTGAGAGCCAATGAATCCCTTGGGTATTTAAACAGTTTTGAGGAGCCGCTTACAATGAAGGGTATCTAATCCTTAATCGGCCTCTCTAGCCCCATCTGCTATGGATTTTCTTCCTCTCCTCTTGATCTTCAAGCCCCTCAGTCTCCCTTGAGTCCTCAGCATGGCACCAGCCGTCTCTAGGCTTTTGCACATTACATTGCATAGCCTAGATGACATCTCCTCAACGAGGCTCTTCCTGACTCCAGTTCCCTCCAGAAACATTTGCTGAGCTCCTGCTCTGCCAGACAGCAAGCTTGGCCCTGCACCCATGGGCGCTCTGCAGATGCTGGTGATCTCAAGGGAGGCAACGTGAGTCAAAGACTCACACTCATGTCCTCAGACCACAGAGCGCGGCTGGGTGAATCTGGAGGTTTCAGAGAAAGCCAATGGGGCTGGAAAGCAGAGTCAGGGAGCTGGGAATGGATCTTACTCTCATGGGAGCACCGACATGGTGAGGAGGGTTAGGATTCTAGATACATTGTGAAGATGGTCAACTGGCCTTCCATGTCTGCCAAGCTACCTTCTGATTTAGCTCCCACTGTATTATGAATAATACAGTCCTGGACCAGTAAGAGCTGTATTTCTCCTTGAGGGTTAATATATATATATATTTTTTTAAATTTTTTAACATGTATGTATTTTTGAGAGACAGAGAGAGGCAGAGTGCGAGCAGGGGAGGGGCAGAGGGAGAAGGAGACACAGAATCCGAAGCAGGCTCCAGGCTCTGAGCTGTCATCACAGAGCCCAAGCGGAGCTCGAACCCACAAACTGTGAGAACATGACCTGAGCTGAAGCCAGACACTCAACCAACTGAGCCACCCAAAGGTGCCCTGAAGGTTAGTACAACTTTTTTATCATGATATAATTCACATGCCATAATATTCACGCTTTTATAGTGTACAAGTTACTGTTTGTGTATTCACAGTACAGCTATCCAATTGTAGGACGTTTACATGACCTCAAAAAGAGACTCCATACTCACCAGCAGTTACTCCCCATTTCCCCCTTCCCCTAGTTCCTGGAAACCACTAATCCCCTTTCTGTCTCCAAAGATTTGCTGATTTTGAATATTTCATATACACGGAATCATGAAATACGTGGTATTTTACATCAGGGTTCTTTCACTTAGCATAATGTTTTCAAAGGTCATCCATGTTGTAGCATAGTACTTTTATTTATTATTATTATTTTTAGTAATCTCTAGATCCAACATGGGGCTCGAACTCATGACCCAGAGATCAAGAGTTGCGTGCTCTTCTGACTGAGCCAGCCAAGCACCCCACTTTGTTTCTTTTTACCACTGAAAAATATTCCACTATATGGATATTTTGTTTATCCACTCATTAGTTGTTGGACATTTAGTTTTTTTTACTTTTTGTCTATGATAAATAATGCTACTATGAATATTCATGTACAAGTCTTTGCATGGACATAGCTTTCATTTCTCTTGGCCGTCTATACCTAGAAGTGGATTTGCTGTTATATGGTAACTCTATGTTTAGCCATTTGAGGAACCGCCAGACTATTATCCAAAGCAACTGCACTGTTTTACATCCCGCCCCCCACCCCCAGCAGTGTATGAGGCTCCAGTTTCTTCATATCCTCATCAACACTTGTTAGGATCTGACTTTTTGATTGTAGCTGTCCTAGTGGGTAGGAAGATATATCTCATCGTGGTTTCAATTTGTGTCTCCCTAGTGGTTAATGATGTTGAGCATCTTTTCACGTGCTCATTCACTGTTCGTATATTTTTGGAGAGATGTCTATTCAAATCCTTTGCTATTTTTTTTAAGATTTTATTTTTTTATTTTTTAAAAATGTTTATTTTTGAGAGAGGCCAGAGATAGAGTGCAAGCGAGGGAGGGGCAGAGAGAGAGAGAGAGAGAGAGAGAGAGAGAGAGAGAGAATCCCAAGCAGGCTCTGCCCTGTCAGTATAAAACCCACAGAGCCCGACTTGGGGCTCAATCTCATGAACCATGAGATCATGACCTGAGCCAAAATCGTGAGTCAGATGCTTAACCGCCTGAGCCACCCAAGCACTCTGCCTTTGCCATTTTTTAATTAGGTATTTTGTTTTTGTTGTTTGTTAATCATTAAGTTGCTGGAATTCTTTATATATTCTAGATATTAACCCCAATCAGATATAGGATTAGCAAATATTTTCTCCCATTGTGTGGGTTGTCTTTCAACTTTCTTGATCATGCGCTTTGCAACACAATTTTGTGTGTGTGTGGAGGGGGGTCTTTTGTTGCTTATTTTTTGGTGTCCATCTAGGAAACCTTTGCTTCCTCTAAGATCAGGAAGACACACACCTATGTTTTCTTCTAAAAGTCTGATACCTTTAGCTCTCACATGTAGGTCATTGATCATTTTGAGTTAATTTTTGTAAAAGGTGTGAGACAGGGGTCCAGTCTCACTCTTTTGCATGTGGTTATCCAGTTGTCCCTGCACCATTTGTTGAAGAGACTATTTCTGCGCCAAGTTGTCCTGACACCTTTGTCAAGATCAATTGGCCATAAACATATGGATTTATTTCTGGACTTTCAAACCTATTCCATTGATCTATATGTCCATCTTTAAATTTTTTTAATGTTTATTTATTTTTGAGAGAGAGACAGAGCATGAGTCAGGGAGGAGCAGAGAGAGAGGGAAACACAGAATCCGAAGCAGGCTCCAGGCTCTGAGCTGCCAGCACAGAGCCCGACGCGGGACTCAAATTCACGAACCATGAGATCATGACCTGAGCCGAAGTCGGATACTCAACCGACTGAGCTACCCAGGCGCCCCTGATCTATATATTAATCTTGATGCCAGTACCACACAGTCTTGGTTACCACACTTTGGGGTAAGTTTTGAGGTAAAAAAAATGTGTCCTCCAACTTTGTTCTTTTCCAAAACTTTTGTGGCTATTCTGGGTCTCTTGTATGTTCACATGAGTTTTGGGATCAGCTTGTCAATTTCTGCAAAAATAGTTGGAATTTTTTTGGGGGGATGGTGTTGAATCTGTGTATCAATTTGGGAACTATTGCCATCTTAATAAAATTAGGTATTCTAATCCATGAACCCAGGATTTCTTTAATGGTTCTTTGTAGTTTTGAGTGTACAATCTTTTGTTAAACTTATTCCTAAGTGTTTTATTTTTCTTGATTCCAGCGTAAACAGAATTATTTTCTTAATTCTATTTTTGGTTGTTGATTGCTATTTTATAGAAATAAAATTGATCTTTGCACACTGATCTTACTATCCTAGTCTTGCTGAACGTATGTTTCATCAGCTCTAACCGTTTTTTTTTTTTTTTTTTTTTGGTGGGGGGGGGGATCCTGTTGGATTTCCTATATATAAAATCATCTCATCTGCAAGTAGAGATAGTTTTACTTCTTCCTTTTCAAACCAGATGCCTTCCCCACCCCCCTTACCCTGGATAGAACTCCCAGTACAATGTTGAATAAAAGTGGTGAGAGTAGACGTCTTTGTCTTGTTTCTGATCTTAAGGGGAAAAGCTTTCAGTGTTTCATCATTGAGTGTGTTGTTAGTTTTGGAAATTTTGTAGATGCCCTTTAGCAGATTGAGGATGTACCCTTCTATGTCTTTGTTGAGTGCTTTTATCATGAAAGAGTGTTGGATTTGGTAAAATGCATTTTCTGCATCTGTTGAGATGAGTATATGGTTTTTGTCCTTTATGGTTGACAATTTTTAAAAAGCAGTTCCCTGTGCAGGGTAGAGGCATAGGAACAAGGAAAATGGGAAACAGGAGTGCAAAAGACACTTTTTACTGTCTATCCTTTTATATTTTTTCATTTCTTAAATGTATTTCTTATTCAAAAACTTAAATTATCTTTAAAAAAATCATGGTAAAGTAAACATAAAATAGAATTTACCATCTTAAACATTAAGCTACAATTTAGGGGCGCCTGGGTGGCTCAGTCAATTAAGCATCCGACTTTCACTCAGGCCATAATCTCCCGGTTTGTGAGTTTGAGCCCCACATTGGGGTGTTTGCCTTCAGCAGCTGAGCCCACTTGGATCCTCTGTCTCCCTCTCTCTGCCCCTCCCCTGCTCGCACTCTCACTCTCTTTCTCTCTCAAAAATGAATAAGCCATTAAAAAAAAAAGCAAAGTCTTAAAAAAAAAGTTAGGAGTATTAAGTATATTCACATTGTTGTCCAACCAAGCTCCGAAACTTTTTCTTTTTTTGTTTTTTTTCCAAAGATTTCATCTTTTTTTTTTTTTCCTAATGTTTATTTATTTTCGAGAGAGAGACAGAGCTCACGCAGGTGAGGGGCAGAGAGAGAGAGGGAGATACAGAATCCAAAGCAGGCTCCAGGCTCTGAGCTATTAGCACAGAGCCCAATGCAGGGCTCAAACTCATGAACCGTGAGATCATGACCTGAGCCGAAGTTGGACGCTCAACCAACTGAGCCACCAGGCGCCTCATCAAAGATTTTATTTTTAAGTAATCTCTACACCCAACATGGGGCTTGAACTCACAAACTCACAACCCTGCGATTGAGAGTCACATGCTCCACTGACCCAGCACAACCAGGCGCCCCTGGAACGTTTTTTTATCTTGCAAAACTGAAACTGGACACTCATTAAACAATAACTCTTCATTCCCTCTTCCCCCCAGCCTCTGGCAACTACCATCCTGTTTTCTTTCTGTGATTTTACTCTGGATAGCTCATGTAAGTGAAGGCACACAGTATTTGTCTTTTTGTGACTCTCTTATTTCACTTAACATAATGTCTCCAAGGCTCAGCATGTTGCAGCAGGTGTCAGAATTTCCTTTCTTCTTCAATATTCCATTGTGTGTATATGTATATATACATATATGAAATGTGGCGCACACGCGCACACACACGCACACACACACATATATACAGTTTGTTTATCCACATTTTATTTATCCATTCACTTGATGATGGACATTTGGGACCTTTTGGCTCTTGTGAATAATAGCCCAATGTGGCTATTGAATATGAGGGTGCAAATGTCTTTGAGTCCCTTCTTTCAATTATTTTGGATATTTCCACAGAAATGGGATTGCTGGATCAAATGGTAATTCCATTTTTAATTTTTTAAAGCAGCATCACAGTTTTCCATAGCAGCTGCACCATTTTACATATCCACCAACGGTGCACAAGGGGTCCACTTTCTCCACATCCTCCCCAGCACTTTTTATTTTTTAAGTGTGAGATATAAACTATCTTTTTAAAGTTCAGGTTTTCTGAATCTACAAAGCTAAGGTCCAGACCCTCATCTATTTTCAACCTCACCTTCTTTCAGTCCTTTGCACGGGAAAGTGCCCTAGATCTAGAGAGACAACTGGAGAACTGGGTGGGAACAGAGGCCGAGGCCAGGTGTGGGGACTGGAGATTCCGGAAAGACAGTACCTGTCTGGGACGGATGCCAGAGGAACAATGAAGTGGCCGTGGGCTGGGGTTAGACTGGAGGCAGCCGGCTTATTCCCTGGAGTACCTAGGGTCTCCACAGTCTCCCGGAATCCCTGTTGGAATTCTGGGGATCTTCACAGCTAATCCTGAAGTTCCACTGGTGGCTCTAAGGCACGTGGGCATCATTCATGGGATCAGCAGTCATTGAGCACCAATGAAAGGATGAATCCTTTTAGGATGAATTCTACGTAACCTCAAAAAGCTCATTGTTGAGACAGAAATGTAAGCATACTCACCCATATGTGTTGTGACAGCTGGTGTTTTGGGGGCAAAGAGGAGACCTCAATTCAGTCTGGGGGTAACAGGAGGATCCGTGGAAGAGATGGTTGAATCCTGAGGGCTGACCAGGAGGCCAGAGGTGGGGGAGGTCATTTCGGGCAGGAGACGGGCCCAGGAGAAGGTGCCAATGGGACAGAGCTCCAAGGGCCCACTGGGAAAAGGACAGTTGTCCAGTTGGCTGAATTCTGGAAGCCATAGCACGGCACAGGACACGACTAGCGTGAAGTAAGTGAGGGAGTTGGGTGCAAAATTTAAGGCTGAAATGTCAGTAATCAATATGGTATTTTTGTTTTTTATTTTAGAGAGAGAATGTGAGCAGGGGAGAGGGGCACAGGGCAAGAGAATCTTAAGCAGGCTCCATGCTCAGTGAAGAGCCTGATGCGGGGCTGGATCTCACGACCCTGGGAACATGATGTGAGCCAAAATTAAGAGTTGGATGCTTAAAAAAAAAAGAGAGAGTTGGAAGCTTAACTTACTGATTTATTTATTTACAAATAAATAAACATTTTATATAATAAAATAAAAATAAATAAAATAAAAATCAAAATTAGGGGCACCTGGGTGGCTCAGTTGGTTCAGCATCTGATTTCAGCTCAGGTCATGATTTTACGATTGGTGAGTTTGAGCCCTGCATTGGGCTCGCTGCTGTCACCCTGTCAGCACACAGCCCGCTTCAGACCCACTGTCCCCCTCTCTGCCCCTCCCCCACTTGCACTCTCTTTCTCTATCTCAAAAAAAAAAAAACATAAATAAAATATTTAAAAGTTTTATATAAATAAATAAGAACCAAAATTAGGGGTGCCTGAGTGGCTCAGTCAGTGGAGCATCCCACTCTTGATTTTGGCTCAGGTCACATCTCACAGGTTCATGGTCTGAGCACTGTGTCTGGCTCTGTGCTGACAGTGCAGAACCTACTTGAGGTCCTCTGTCTCCCTCTCTCTCTGCCCTCCCCTGCTTGCTCTCTCTCTTTGTCAAAAATAAATAAGCGTTTTTAAAAAATAAAAATAAAAACCAAAATTAATGCAAGAAAATACATGATGAACAAAATATTAAAGTTGAAATTAAGACAGGATCAGTTACAGTATTAGACCAGTCATAGTGGAGCTCAAGGCAAAAGTAACACCAGTATTACTGATCCTGCGTTTTCAGTTGTGGGCTAAGGCACTGAATTTTATCCTGCCCGCTCGCTATGAGAAGTCACTGAAATCTCTCTCTCTCTTTTTTTTTTTTTTAGTTTATTTATTTATTATTTGAGCGGGGAGATGAGAGAGAGAGAGAGAGGAAAAGAGAGAATCCCAAGCAGGCTCTGCACTGTCAGTGGTAGCCTAACTCTGGGCTCGATCTGAGGAACCATGAGATCATGAACTGAGTTGAGATCAAGAGTCAGACGCTTAACCAACTGAGCCACCCAGGGGCCCCGGAAGTCACTGTATCTGTTGATTAAAAAAGCAAGGTGTGGGGCTCCTGGGTGCCTCAGTTGGTTAAGCGTCCAACTCGTGATGTCAGCTATAGTCATAATCTCACAGTTTGTGAGATCGAGCCCCACTTGGGCTCTGTACTGTCAGTGTGAAGGCTGATTAGGATTCTCTCTCTCCTCCCTTCTGCCCCTCCTCAGCTTGCCTGGGCACGCTCTCTGTCTCAAAAAATAAATAAATATTGAAAAAACATTTTTTTTTTTAAACTGACGTGGCTACCAAGATACAGGGCAAGAGCGGTGTCAGGGAAGTGTTCATCCAGGCAGGAAGTGATGAAGGCTCGAAGAGAGAGAAGCCATGGGAAGAGTAAGGACCAATTCTGAAGTCACTGGCAGGCCAGGCCTTGGGAAGCATGGGCTGCTGGAGCTGAGGGAGAGGGGTGGGTCTGCCACACAGCTGGCTCTTGGCTGGGAGGACTTGTGGGGGGGGGATGCTAGCGGTGTCTCATTCACTGAGGGATGAAAGTTGGCAGCTCAGCGTGGAGGAGGGAGCAGAGTTCAGTTTGCGGCGCTCTGCTTTTTCAGGTTTATAGGAGAGCAAAGGGAGATGTCTGGCAGACAAAGGGTGAGTTGCTCCTAGATAGACACCCCCCCCCTTGCACACCATTGAGTGGCAGTCCTCCACTGGGAGGTGGCTGCTGTCACCAGAAAAGGTGCCCCAAGCAGAGGGGCCCGGAGGTGGGGCTATGCGCAGAAGGGAGTTGAGGCCATGGGGGACATGGAAGTGATCCCAGGAGAGGATGGAACGGAGGAGGGAGGCAGGGAGAAGTTGTGGGCAAGAGAAAGAAGCCACAAAGAGGTTCAGAAAGATAAGGTCTAAAGTGTCCTTTGGGCTAGCAAGCAAGAGGGTGTGTGGGGTCCCCCCAGAGCCTGGAGCTGGAGGCCCCTTCAAGGTCTGAGAGGGACTGGCGGCATCTTTTCTCAATGATTCCAGAAGCTTGCTCCGACGAAGGACAACAGAGGAGACGGGGTGTTGAAATGGAAGGTGTGGCTGAGGCGATCACTGCTGTTGGGCCTCCGGGAGAAAGCAGGGAGAGGCTCCCGAGAAAGGATGTTGTTTTAGAAAAGATTCCAGTGTCCCTGGAGCCTGGAAGGGGAGTTAAGGACTTGGCTGGATGTAAATCAGGCTGCGGGAGTGCCGTGGGGAGGTCTGTTTTCCTCTGTGAAGTGGAGGGTAGGGGAACAGTCCAGAAGGAGAGCAGGGAGGTGGGAGGCCCTGGAGAGAAGAGGTGGGGGTAGGTGCTAGGGAGGTGGGAATGAGAGCCCATGAGCCCTGGGAGCTGCAGGAAGACTCTCCGGGCCCCTGCTGGGAACAGGATGGTTGTCATACAGGATTTCTCTCCTCGGAGGGTAGCCGCTGGTGAGGTGGGAGCTGAGGGCTGGCTCCGGGCTGTGAGAGAAGACAAAGGCTGGGTGGCCTCCCTGGATAGGTCGCCTCACACATGAGGACACTGGCCTAAACACCACGCAAGGCCTAGCGAGGGAGGAAGAGTTCTGGACAGCATCTGAAGTCCCCACGGAACAGAAGCAGGGTTTGGGTTGGTAAAGGGAAGTTGGCTCTGCCACGTCTTCCCAGCAAGCTTGGAGCCCTGGAGTTGAGGCTGTGAATCCTCTCAAGGCCAGTAGGGTGCCCCCTACTGCCTTGCACCCTCCCCTCCCCCTACTCAGAGCGCCGGCCCTCTGGTTTGGGCAGCTGCCCTGGTCCCTCCACCGTGGCCTTCCCTTCAGTGGACTAGCCTTCCACGAGCCCGTGGTCTGAGCGTGGCTGCAGCTTCCTGCTTGTGCCTCACACCCCCATTTGCCCTCTTGGCAATTCAGTCAACCAGTTCCCTGCTTTAAACTCCCTCTGTTTTAAAACACACACACACACACACACACACACACACACACACACACCTCCCTGTTTTAAATATCTGAGGCAATTTTTCTTTGCTCGTTGGAGCCTAACTAAGGCATTGGGTTCCTGGAGGCTGGGTCTGGGCATTGGCGTTTACCCTTGTGAAGAGGCATAGACTTCCTCCGGTGGGTGATGGGCCCCCTATGCTGATGTGAGGCCCACTGTGGCCACCTGGGTCTTGGGGTGCAGAAGTGCCCGTGGATGCTCAGAGTGGGCACCTCAGTGCAGACAGGTGCAGTGGGAGTGGGGGTGGGTAACGGGGCTGTGCCAGGCAGTGGGTAGAAGAGGTGGCCGGCTGTTTGAGGCAGTACCCGAGGCCCTAGGCTGTTGTCAGAAGCTGGTCAGACTCCTGGTATGAAAATGCAAGGAGGGGCACCTGGGTGTCTCAGTCAGTTAAGCGTCCCGACTTCTGCTCAGGTCATGATCTCGCAGTTTGTGAGTTCAAGCCCCGCATCTGGCTCTCTGCTGTCAGCGCGGAGCCCGCTTTGGTTCCTCTATACCCCCCGCCTTCTCAAAAATAAACATTAAAAAAGAAGAAAATATTAAAAAAAAAAAAAGAAAATTCAAGGAAAAGAATTAGAGTGACACCCCAGTGGAGGTGGGGACCTCACACCTCTCCCCATCTTATCCCTCCTCTGCAACAATGTACAGAGCTGTCTGGAGCTCCGGGCGGCAGCAGATAACCCCAGCCGGCCAGGGCAGGTGGGATCACCCTTGGCTGGAGTTGCCTCCAAGAACCCCAACCAAAGGCCACGCTTGGGAGAGCGCCTGTCACAATGTGAAAGGCTTTAACCCCATTGTTCTATAGTTCATTATTCTACAGATCTAATTGTATATGTGCAAAATAAAGTTTGTAAAAAGTTTATTTAGTATGGCAGTCTTGTCGGAGAAACACATAGCAAACAACCCCAAATGCCCAGCAATAAGGACAGATGGTTAAATAAAGGGCCCTCCCACAGGAGGAGCACTCTGCAGCTCTTGAAAAGAGTGAGACAGCTCTGCCTGCAGATGCGGAGTTACAAGAGAAATCTAGTTAATAAAAATGAAGGCCAAGTTCAGATGAGTGTATAGTATGTACATAGCATTTGTGTTAAATATAATAAAATACACACATGTCTATTTGTAAATGCATTGGTTGAATCTGGAAAGATATGCAAGAGGCTAGTGCTGGCGCTGTCCTGGAACATGGTGACCAGGGGACAGACAGGGAGGACGCCATTTCTGTGTGTGTATCTTTTTGAACTTTATACCATGTGTGTGCTTTGCAATACAACAAATAAAGAAGTTGTTTTTAGAAAACAAAACAAAACAAAAAAGGCAGCATTTGGAAACAAAACTCCTGTCCTTCTGTTACTCTTCTCTGTGTAGGTCCTGGGGCCCTGGTTACAGGTTAGGGATAGACAGAGGTTAGGGAGCATTGGGATCCCAGCAGCAAAAAAATAAAACTGGGCATAGCCTTACTGAAGTTTCTGGGCATCTGGGTAGATATGGTTTCCTTTCCATAATCTCAGATTTAGAATCCCCGAGGACGTGGATCTGAGCCTTCTTTGCTTTACTCTTAATAATTAGCCATATTGGGGCTAAATGTCGGTTAAATGTCCAATTTCGGCTCAGGTCACGATCTTGCAGTTCCTGAGTTCGAGCCCTGCATCAGGCTCTGTGCTGACAGTTCAGAGCCTGGAGCCTGCTTTAGATTCTATTTCTCCCTCTCTCTCTGTCCCACCCTTGCTCATGCTCATGCTCATGCTCTGTCTCTCTCTCTCAAAAATAAACATTAAAAAAAATACTTAGCCATACCCTTGGAAAAGGGAAAAATAATTCCTGCCTCATTTAATAGGTGAAAAACACAGAGGCAGAAGATCAGAGTGAAGAGGCAATATTTCATATTTCATATTTGCCACTGGTTGCAGGTTCAGACTCCAATTTCCCCTCATCCAAGGTCCAATGTGTTTGGGCCTTGCTAGGGAGGTGCACCCTGCAGGGCATCATCCTGTGTTCAAAGCAATAGTCTGCTCTTCCTTGCTCTGGCCATAAGCAATTTATTTCACATGGAGTGTGCTCACCTTTTATTTTTTATTTATTTTTAGATGCTCTGTGTTTCTTTCTAATTTCAGTGTTGAGGTATAATTGACATTTAAAATTGTAAGGTATTTAAAGTGCATGCATCGTGGTGAGTCCATGTACATAGACATTGTGAAAGGGTTCCCCCAATTGGGTAACTGACACATGCATCAGCTCACATATTTGCCTTTTCTGTTTTGGTGAGAACATGAAAGTTCTATTCTTAGCAAATTTCAGTTATGCAATACGGTATTATCAACTGTAGTCACTATGTTTTACATTAGATCCTCAGACCTTCATCTTCTAGCTGAAAGTCTGCACCCTTTTACCAACCTCTCCCTATTTCCTCAACCCCCCACCCCCTGGCAACCACTTTTCTATCTGTTTCTAGGAGGTTTTTTTTTTCTCTTTTTTTAAGATTCCACATACAAGTGATAACATGCATTATTATTTGTCTGGTTTACTTTACTTAGCATAATGACCTCAGGGTCCATCCGTGTTGTCCTAAATGGTAGGATGTCCTTCTTTCCTATGGCTGAATAATATTCCATTGTGTATATATACCTCATCTTCTTTATCCATTCGTCCATTGACAGACACTTAGGTTGTTTCCATATCTTGGCTGTTGTGAATAATGCTGCGATGAACATGGGCGTGCAGATATTTCTTTGAGATCCTGTTTTCATTTCCTTTGGAAATATACCCAGAAATGGGATTGGTGGTTCATATCGTAGTTCTATTTTTTTTTTTTAACGTTTATTTATTTATTTTGAAGCGGGGAGTGGAGAGAGAATCCCAAGCAGGCTCCGCTGTCAGCGCGGAGCCCACGCAGGGCTCAATCTCACAAACTGTGAGATCACAACCTGAGCAAAAATTAAGAGTAGGACACTTAACTGAGTGAGCCACCCAGGCGCCCCAGGAGTCCTACTTTTTAATTTTTTGAGAAACCTCTATATTGTTTTCCATAGTAGCTGCACCAATTTACATTCCCTTGCAAGTCTTTTTTTTAAAGATTTTATTTTGGGGGTGCCTGGGTGGCTCCTTTTCTCCTACTACTCTGTGCTCTATAAACTCCCATCCCACCCCCTCCCTCTCCTTTAGCAGACAACAGACATGAGCTACCATGATTCTCACACCCACACTCCATTCATTGAGTGGATATTTACTAAGCACCTTAAAAAAATTTTTTTTAATGTTTATTAATTTTTGAGAAAGAGAGAGACAGAGCGCGAGCGGGGGAGGAACAGAGAGAGAGGGAGAAACAGAATCTGAAGCAGGCTCCAGGCTCCGAGCTGTCAGAACAGAGCCTGATGCGGGGCTCGAACCCACAAACGTGAGATCATGACCTGAGCCAAAGTTGGAGGCTTCACCGACTGGGCCACCCAGGTGCCCCTTTACTAAGCACCTTTTATGCACCAGGCACGGTCTGGGCACTCAGGAGGCACTTACAGCGCCAGACTGACAGTTAAGCCTTACAGGCCCCCCCACCCCCCACTACATCCTGGTTTACACCTACTGGGTAGCTACACAGGTGCTCTTGCCTTTACTCTCAAACTGGTCGGTAGCAAGGGGTGGCCAGTCCCTTTATTCAAGAATTCTTCCTCGCTTAATCTTGTCCTCTCATTTCCTTTCTGACCTTCCATCTCTCTCTCCACGGGCTCTTCCCCACAGGCTGTACAAATCCGTTCACCTTCCTCCTCCCGCAGCAGCAGTAGAGGGGGCACTCCCTCTCCCCGGGGGGTGTGTTTCCTGCACAGGCACCCTCACTTAGCGCTGCCAGTTCTCCATCCGGGGCAGTGTGGCTTCTCCCCCAGCGCCCTGAAACAAGTCTTGCCAAAATCTCCATCATTTCTCAATACCAAATCCAGCAGACTCCCTCAGACGTCACCTCACTTGACCCCTTTGTGGCACTGGACACTGCTCTTTCTTTCCTTTTTCTTGAAACGCGCTGATCCCTTGGCTTCTGAAACTCCCCCTCGCTAGCTCTGCTTCTGCCTGTGGGCCTTCTCCCCCTCCAAGATGTCTCTCACCGCCAGGCCTGGGCTGCCCAGCCTTCTCCTCTCCTTGTTCTAGCTGCTATTCTGGGCTCGTCCTCTTACCACCTGTGTCTGCGGCTGTGTGACCATTCCTGCAGAGCCAATTGTCCAAAGCAACGGGGATCCCTCGTGCACGCAACATGTCCAACACTGAACTCATTAGCTTCCTCCAAGCCCCATGGCCCTGCTTGTATCCTCACTTACGTACACACACTCAACAGATAATGGCAGTAAATTATCCTTTCTCTCTCTCTATTCGGGTCACCAAATCTGTCCACAGTAACAATGGCTAATGTTAGTCGAGGGCTGAGGGCTTAATATGTGCCCTCAAAAAGTACATGCAGCATCTCACTTAATACGCATATGACCCAAGAGGCTGGGATTATTATTATCCCCATTTAATAGATAACGAACCTGGGATGGCAGAGTAGGGTCCTAGCTCCTCTACTTACTAGCTGTGTGACCCTGGACAAGTTAACTTACCTCTCTATGCCCTAGTTCTGTAAAACAGAGACCACTTGCTTGTAAAAGTAAATGAATCGATATGCAAAGAACTGGAATAGTATTTGGAGCTTAGTAAGCATTGTATAAATATTAAGCATTACTATTTTTCTATCCCAGACTGACTCCAAAGCAAGGCACTCGAACACTAAACAACACTGAATCTCCCCTCTACTTCTTTTACTTGAATCATTCATTCATTCACTTAACAAATACCTTCCACCTCTACTTGTGTCTGGCAATGCTTTAGGGGCCAGGAACACAGCAGAGAACAACGTCCATGTTCTCACGGCCAGGGAGGGAGCAAACAGACAATAAACAGCCAAGAAAAATGCCAGTAAGAAGTCCTTGCAGATGACTCAATTAGGGTGATGTGATAGGGAGTCCCTGAGTGACACCCTTCACTGGAGGGTCGGGGAGAACCTCTTAAGAGGTGCTATAAAACTGAGATCTGAATGACAAGGAGCCAGCCACACCAAGAGTTGTAGAACATTGTCATGTGACCACGCCCACTGCTCATTTCTCCAGCCTCTGTGCCCTAATCTTGCTCTGTGCCAGACTGCTTGAAAACACCAGAGTCTTCTTATTCCACTCTGCCTTGGCCCATGCTGTTCTTTCTGTCCCCCGTAACCCAGTAAGTGACCCCTCGGTCCCCATCCCAGAGTTCAAAATATGAACTTCCTCAGGGGGCCTCCATAGATCAGAAAGCAGGATGCTGACCCCAGAACTGGCCCCAACCTCCTCCCTGATCAGAGCCCCAGCGGCTAGCTGTGGGTTTCCTACACACTCAGTCCCAGGAGTATGCTCGTTAAGCGTTGCAAAATAAATTGATTGCTCCCAAGAATCCCCATGGGCCCTTGTTAAAATACAAAATCCTGGCCCCCAACTCAAACCTCTTTAATTAGAATCTCGAGGGAACTCTGAACAGCAGTTCAATTGTGGAAATATCATCATAGCTGAAGGTATCCTGGTTTTGCAGAAACACGTAGATACCAGATGCCCAGGATGTATCCCAGGCAGGCTCTCTACTGAAGGAAGTGCTCTGGGCTAAGTTTGGCACCAGTTAAGTTTCCCCACAGTGACCCATCAGAATTAATTGGCAAAAGCACCACCCAAGAACCTTCTGCGCCTCTGCCATTGAGGGAACCTTTCCTTGACTCTTGACTGACTCCTGGACCATTTGGCGATACCAACAATTCATATTTTTATTTATGTTTTAGTCCCAAATAACAAAAAGAGAACTTGTGAGTGGTCAAAGGGTTGGCCTGCTGTTTGGCCTCACCAAGTTCCTCTCCCCACCCCAATTATAACACCCGGTGACCACCAGAAAGTTCTCTCTCCGGTCCTGTTCCTCACTGGGAGAAATACCTAGCTCATGAGGCTACTTGACACTAAATGTGATGTTTGTGCACTGTTCACACACATGTGCGACTGTCTTTATTAACAGCTCTTAGGAGGCAGCTTCAGGCACGTGGCCCGGGAGCGAACCACCTGCAGACGGGGATTTTCTGGCCCGGGTTCACAGGCGGGCGAGGCTGAAGGGCGCCTCCTACGCGGGCGCTGTGAACCTCGCGGTCCCTTTATTTCCGGAGGTCTCGGGCTCATCAGCAGGGAAATGGGGGTGAACTGCTCTCTCCACGGCCGCCGGGCGGCTCAGCGTGGAGAGCGAGCTGGGGCCGCGCGTGGGGCCGTCCAAGATCTCCAAGGCCCCCGCCCCCGAGTAGACAGGACACCGACACAGTCAGGAACCTGACACTACCCATATCCAGCCGCCCGGGTCTCCGGAACAAGCGGCGCCAAAAGCGTCCGTCCCACGGCGCAGGCGCCGTGAGCGCGGGCAGCGAAGAGGCGCTTCAGGAACCGCGCGCCTACTAGCCAATCAGCGCCAGCCTTGCACAAAGCGAGTCCCGCCCCCAGGGCGCCGCCACCGAATCCCTACCCCCTCCCGTGCCCGCCTCGGCCCGCCCACTCCTGCCTCCGCCCCGCCCCGCGCCGTTCTTGGGTAAAGGCTCGCGATTGGTCCATAGGTCGGACGCAACCTCTAGTTGGTCGAGACGGAGTCACGAGGGCGCCGTCGTCGCCTTTCCAGAGGCGATTACTGGGCAGGCTCAGTCTTTCGCTTCAGTCTCGAGCTCTAGCTGGCAGCCAAGCGTACGTGCTCCGGGATATTCTGTACCAGCGGCCGCCATCGCCGTCGCTTGGGTTCCTCTGGACTCGTCTGCGCCACTCGTCCGCCACACACTCCGCCGGCATAAGCCGCCATCATGGTGAAGCTCGCAAAGGTAAGAAGCCTGCTTGCGCAAGCATGGACGTCGAGGCCTGCTTTCTGAGGAGGGCGCGCGCGGCGCCGCGAGGAGGAGGGCCTGCGCGCCGTCCCGGGCGCGTTCGAGGGCGCCATGCTGCAGGAAATCTCGCGCGGTTAGCGGGAAGGTCTCGCGGCTTTTGGCTATTCGGTGGCGAGGTGAAGGGCTTCGGCGGGTTCCGCGGGTGGTTGTGGCGGCGCGGAAAGGCTTGGAGACTGAGTGGGGAGGGGGCGCTGGTGCTCGGGGTGGAGGGATGATGCCAAACTCCTGCGACGGGCCGAAGCGGGGCCCCGCCTCCTGTCGCACGTGCCCCGGCGCGCGGCCCGCCACGTGGGCCGCGCCGCGTGTGTCCCGCCGTCTGCGGGGGGGACCTGGCCATGAGGCGGGCGGCGGCGGGACTGCTTTAGATGGAGGCCCTGCGGCCCGCGGGAGGTCGGCTCATGCCAGACGGGCGGGGACGAGGTGGGCTCCGGGAGGATGCCGTGCCTCGTGCTTCCTGTGCTGTGCTGCGCGCACATGGTGACCAGCGAGGTAGCCTCACGTGGCCCCGCCGGGTCTAGAAGGGGCGGGGTTTCCACGGGAAAGGAGAAACTTCATGGGAAGACCCAAGGTTGTAAGGGCCCGGCGTGGTTTTCTTTAAAAAGTTGTCTTAAGGACCCTCCCCACCCCGAATTTGGAATCAGGTGGGAGTGTAGGATGTGGTGCCAGAATCGACCAAAGGCTTTT